>PVKC010035055.1:0-13568 GCA_004027635.1 Crocidura indochinensis
CATGGTTTCACAGACCCAACATGCCTTGAAGACATCTTGGAGACATGGAGTCTGAGTTCCTCCCCGCACCTACCTTAAAAGTCACAAGAATCATTCTTATCTCCAATCCCAGATGCAAATTCCCCTAAAACAAAGCCCAGTCCTATTTCTGCTGTAATAAAATGCACTCCCTGCTTGAAGATTGTGTATATATAGCCGGCCCTTTCCCTACTTCGGGAACGTGCTCAGCTTTGAGCACGTTTCGAACCTCTGGCAGTCAGAAATAAAGTGGAACTTGCTTGCAATTGCTGAGTACGTGCCTTCTTCACTGTTCTGCGTGGGGCAGATTTGGGGGACAGCAGGGTCTCCCCGGACTCTACACCTCCATACTATCACAAGCATCATTATAACAAATTATTGGATTGCAAAGATATTGTATGGATTAAGGATATGGATAAAGATATTGTATGGATTAAGGATACTGACTTGCTTATGAATAACTCATTTTCATATCAGGCACATACAGTTTCCCAAGTGGGCCAGAGTAATGGAATCACCTAGGTGATTAAAGAATCACCTAGGTGTCATGGTTGATCCCCAGCACCAAAAAGCCTAAGGAGATCCATCACTTCAATTCTTCATGTTTAAACACAAACAAGTTTAACTTAAAAATATCTACATTTTGCTTAAGATCACTGGGCACTAAATCATTATATGAAATAATGACTTGGCTCATTTACTTTTCCATGAGGATACTTTAGAGATCATAAGAGAGAAGAAAGAAAACCCAGTGACAGAATTGGGCAGTATTCCAGACCGTTTGAACTGAAATTCAGAATCTGTGATGTGCAATACTTACGATGGGTCAATTTGCAAACCTACCAACTCTACAAAATAGAAACATGTATTTTATTATGATTTTTTGTCAAAATAAAATCAGATAATACAATTAGGTCACACAAGAGTAACATTCATGATAGGTGATAATAGATGCTTTTTACTATGTACTAATATTTAGGAATAAAAACCTTAAAATGCATAGTTTTCTGTCATGTAACTCACATGTAATAGTGATACAAGATAATAAAAATACTAAAATATCTCACTGCTACCGTAAATTTTAATAATTGATTCTATGAAAAATTTTCCCCAGGGAATTATTATAGAAATGGACCTTGGAAATCTGTGTTTTGCATTTACAGATTTGCATATATTTACTCATCGAATTGTTTTAGAAAATCATACTCTCATGATATGAAAATATCTTAGTTTTTTTCATCCTTTTCTGTTGTATTTTTTCTTTTATTTATTGATTCATTTCTTCTGAACTGGTAAGTAAATATCTATTTCTGTTGTGTGGAGTCTTGAGTTAATGAGAAAACAAAAACTTTGTTCATCTGGAGGTTACAGAAGGTAAAGATAAATCAGCTTCATTTATATGTATTGTTTTGTGTGACTAGATAAATTTAGGAGAGATCAGAGATTATCATAAGGAGATTGAAGTAGATAGTTACAAGCTAATTGTTACCTAGGGGTTTCAGGTAAAAAAACCTAAAATGCTTAGAGATTACAGACTAGTATTCATTGGGGTGATATAAGAAGCATCTGTTACTGTACTGAGGAATAAGATCTCAGCCTTATTATACAATGAGTGTTCATTTTATGCTTGGGAGATGTCTGAGTTGTTTGTCAAAGAATGTGCAAGCTTCAGAATAAAGACTACTTATGGTAAGGTAATATTGAAAAATAATTAAGGAAGGAATTAAAATTTAATGAAAACTATTGAAGATGAAACCATAACATCAGAAAACTAATATTCCTAATTGATATGCACAAAGATGTTATATAGGTATACCCCATGTTCCTCAATAGCCTACACAATTCTGTGTCATCAATTCAGTCATGAAAAAGTATCTAACTCAGAAAAAATTATAAGCATATTTCTTGATTTGTATTGATAACATTATAAAATTTTTATGGAATGAAATAATAGTATTTTAAATGAGTAGAAAATTAAATTGATGGACTTATCAGAAATATAGTTTAGGGCTGGAGCAATAGTACAGTTGGTACTTGTATATAGCCTACCTGAATTTGATCCCAGAATCCTATATGGTACACCAGGAACAACCAGGAATGACCCAGAAAGCAGTGCCAGTACATGTCCAAATATTAAAAATATAAAAGAAAAAAAGAAACATTTTTTAAACTTCATTTGTTTATTGATTAATTGATTGGTTGTTGGGCCATACTGAGAGGTGCTCAGGAGTTACTCCTGGTTCTGCACTAAGAAATCACTCCTGGCAGGCTTGGAGACCATATGGGTGCCAGAAATCAAAGCAGGTCCCTCCCAGGTCGGCCACAAGTAAGGCAAATGCCCCACTGCTGTGCTGTCTCACGGACCCCAGAAATGTATTTTACAACTAAAGAATTTGAACTTGATATATTTGGACATTAATTAATTACCCATGTGACCAGAAGTCCCATTAGTCTAAGAAAATTCAAGTCTCCCATTAATAAAAATATTGCCTGCTCTTTCTTTGCTAATTTCTTGTATATAATTTAACATATATTGTTTATTTAATATATTCACTTCCAATATTAGAAGGATTATATACAAATGCATTCATGCTCTCATATACCATGTAATTATTATCTAAATTATTTGCTCATATAGTATCTATATTCTCTACATGTTCAAGGTATTTTATTAAGCAAAAGTACAGTTGGTGCTATTTTAAAAATAATGATCCTATAAGTCAGGGGTCCTCAAACTTTTTAAACAGGGGCCTAGTTCATTGTCCCTCAGACCATTGGAGGGCCAGACTATAGCAAAAACGAAAATTATGAACAAATTCCTATGCACACTGCATACATCTTATTTTGATGCGAAGAAACAAAACGGGAAGAAATACAACATATGGCCCGTGGGCTGTAGTTTGAGGACCACTGCATAAGTAGTCAAATAAATATGTACCAAGGCGAGAACAATCAGAATAGAATTTTGGTTTCTATTTTTACCTTCAATAAAAGGAGAAAGTATATTCATAAAACATTTGTATAGGAAGATTATAGCTGGTCTAAATGATTTTACTAATTGGGTCAAGTCAAGAATCAAAATAAACTTTGCTTACTTTAACAGAGTTTATTTTAAGAAAATGATTTAAGCAGCTCAAAGAAACTAGCAATGTACATATTATTTAATATTGCTCTAAACCTTAAGAAAACGTCAAAACTAGAGAGATAACTATAATTGGAGAGAGTTTGATTTTATGCTTTGCTTATTAGTGGTGTGTTTCAATTCATGCCACTACTATGTACTCTAGGCATCACCAGGAGCCATCTCCGTGTACTGAGCAAGAATAGCTTCTATCATTGAATGACCAAAAATGTCAAAGCATGAATAGCAGAGGGGTTCTGTGTATTTCTGACACAGTCTGGAGGGAAAAAAATCCCAGCTGCTTGTGAGTGTGGGAAATTGTTCTGTTAATATCCATGGTTGGGATATTCCCTAGGGTAAAACAAGCTTTGCTTATTTGTGACTGAGAGCTGCTAGGCATTGTCCTGCTGGAATAGAGTGGGAGATTATTATGCCTTAATTGCCTTGGCATTAAAGGTTTCTGTTGACTGTTTGATCACCCTATGGCTATAATTATGTAAATGTGACATCTCTTGCTCTTAATCTAGCTGTCAACTGGTCTGAATGTACCTGTTTACATGAACAATGGTTTGCTTTCTGGAGCCAGGGTGCCAAGTTGAGGGAAAAGGAATTGTCTTAAAAATACTGGTTGAGATTAGTCTATGACCTGGAGGGCATTGTCTGTCTTATTCTTTACACCAATGCTTTGAAATTGAGTCTGAAGGTGCCAATACAATGATTTACTGTGGAAGATCAAAACAGCTGAAAATGCCACGCAGTGTGAAAATCAGGTATATTTAAAGGGTAAACAGTGTAAAGGTAACAATGGCATGTTCAACAAAATAGCTTGAGAAGGGAGTTTCTTCTTTCTTCCAGTCCTGTAATTTCCCTCAACTTCCCCTTTTTGATGGAATCTTACTTGGAGCCAGATGAAATACAACTGTGACTTCTATAGTCCCAACTCCAGGCACACAATATAAAGTAGAGAAGGCTTGAATTTGGAGCAAAAGCAATAGCTTAATAACTGGCATGTTGGTTAAATATGCAATTTTACTTGCAGGTGTTTGAAGATTTGCTTATATTATTTCTCCAGTAACAGTATCAACAATAATCTAGCAAGACACCCACATTTCCTGCCAAATAGGTACTAGCTTAATGTCAAAGTTTATTTCTATATATTTTAGACCTATAATTTTTTCAAATATATTTATTAGAAAATTTTGCCTCTTTCAGTTTCATGTTTTTATTTAATTCCTATTCAAACAATTCCATGATACAAGCTCTAGTTTTATAAAGAAATGAATATAAATGAAATGAGAATTTAAATAGCCAGGAGTTAACTAACCCAGATTTCTTTTTATTGGTACTTCTGTTGTCTCATATTCACTATTCCACTTAGGAATTCAACTACTGAGGGAAAACAGTTGCTAACTCCTTATGTAGATATATAATATATATTATAACTGGCCTTTGCTTACTGATTTTTTTTTTGCTAAATTTCAGTATTTTCCGTTTGGAATGATGATAGGAAAAAATTCGGTTGAGAAAAAATGAATTGTAAAGTATGGGACCAGATAATAGTTCAAATAAATATCTAAATGTTACCTGCTGAAGAGTCATGTCAAATTAAGCAAGTCCCTTTGTCTACACTTTTTTTATCCATCCCAAATTTATATATCTTATTTATTATAGTCTAACATTGAGACACTATAGGTAAGAGACTTGGATTGATTATCTTATTGCTTTGAAGTGGGATTTGACAGTGTGTGACCTTAAACTCTTTTCAATCTACTATTCCACCTGCCACATATTGCTTGTGATCATGTTTTTCTCTGAAACTCTGCTTCTATAGAAGCTTGTACAACACCAAGTACAGTGAATAAGCAGAGATTTTACCAGAAAATAAGAACTCAACCCTTAAAGGTATTACAGATTACACGAGATCTTCTCTAGAAGTTTCTCATCTGTATGGTAGAAAAACCAATAGAATCTCAATTTTTTTATTTACTCTACCTAATGCAGTGCTAGTCACTGGATTCATGCAATTATTCAAATATTTACCTAGCAGTTGTAGAACTGCTACTTGTGAAGTAAAACTTTAAGGTTAACTGTGATGTTTTGATTAGTCCCAATTGCTCATTCAACCCTAAATTTGCGGTACTGCTTTTTATAATTCTGTTCCCTCAGTCTTTTATCCAATCTGTGATCCTAGCAACACTCCATATGAACAAGCTCACTGACATTGTAATGTATAGAATGCTATTTTATTTCATTATTTTTAAAAAAAGAAATAAAAATGATTATTAGTCTTGAAGTATTATAGGACAGGCTTAGGTCTAAAAAATAAGCTTAGTCAAAACTAATTTATTTTTACATTTTCTAGTAGCATTTTGAAATATTTACTTTGATCTTTGGAATGTGAAATGATCACTTTGAACAGGTTGGAAAAATTATAAATCAAGATTTCAGTATGATAGTTATATCCAAAGTCTAAAAATATTTAGGAGTAGTAGTGGTGGTCACTATTATTTTTTAATTAAATTAATCTATACCAGCATAGTTCTTAATTTTGTCTCTTATTTTAAAAGTTACTATATTTGAAATGACCAGTTAGCCTTTGTTCAAAATTATCATTTTTAAGTAGAAAAAATATAATAGTTTCAATCTCATAGAGTTATTAAGAATAATAGTTGTTATTTTATATTATGTTATTTATGTAAAATGCTGGAAAGCTACTAATCACTGAGTAACTGCTCAAAAATTAAGTTGTTATTATCATTTTCCTATTTTGCACAGGTAAGATGCTTTCGGGGCATACATGTCAGGAACAAAGAAGTCATGTATTCTGCATGACAATTTAATGTTATCTCTAAAAATATCTCACATTCTATGAGCAGGAAAAGAGCGGATTATTACTATTTAGATAAAAGGATGAAATATAGCACTTTATTCATCAGCATAACAGTTATTTTAAGATCAGTAGAAATTTTCTTCTATTCCATGTAAAATTTTGGGCCCGTTTTAGACACACATCTTCAGTCCAATTTTGTTAGCTTGTTTGGTTCAATGTGAGTTACCGTGTTTGTGCTTCACAGTTACTACCTCCACAATTTTAGCGCTTGCTTTCAAAGAAATTTTTGCAAGTCTGCCAGTTGGAATAAGTAATTAACACTTCAGCGCGGTTCTGAAAGGGGAAAACAACTGTGGCATACAAACTCCTGCCAAAGTCAGTTCTCTCACCCAGAAAATGCCTGAAATGCTCATCAGGGTACTTTCAATTTCACTAAAGGAGAAAAGAAAAAGAGGTAAAGTGATTAAAATGGAACTTCACCAACTTATCCTTATCAACTATTGGACAAAACAAAGGTAGAGAGAATGAGGAAAAGCAAGCAGCGCACATCAAAATGATGGAATCTCACTGGCACAGTATTGAATGCAAAAGCTGAGTGCAAACTTATACAGGCAATAAGATACTCTTCATCGTAAAAGTAAACCCGATTCAAAGCTTACAGTGTGTTATTTTACAGTAACTATGTAAAATGATTTTAAAAACAGCTATGGAACAGATAGTGTCCAATTTCAGACTTTTTTTTTAAAAGTGGGAGCAGTAAATGGATACAGTATGGGTTTTTGGATTAAAATACTGAAGATATTGAACTGAAACTATAGCTTCTTTTCAGTGTAGAGAGCAAGTTATCTTTATACTATTATCTATTTGAAACCAACAAAAAAAGACAAAGACCACATTTTTTTCTTTTTTTCTTTTTTTTTTGGGGGGGCCACACCCGGTTACGCTCAGGGGTTACTCCTGGCTATTCGCTCAGAAGTCGCTCCTGGCAGGCACAGGGGACCATATGGGGAATGGGGGGATTGAACCGCGGTCCATCCTAAGTTAGCGAAAGCATGGCAGGCACCTTACCTACAGTGCCACTGCCCGGCCCCCCTAGACCACATTTTTTCAATACATCTCATAAAGGCTAATTCTGAAGGAACGGGCTTGCAATGTTAGCCTATGTCTCATCGAATTGTAATATCATTTTTAAAAACACTGTTGATATTTCTGTGAACATGTTCAAACTTTCTGTGAAATAACCAATTAAGTTTCTACCACACTTCTATTTTCACTGCCATCAAGTCCTCCCTAGGGAATGTGTCAAAAGTAAAATAGAGCCAGTTCTTACCAATGGATTTGTTTTGAAGTGGAAAGTATTTTGACACTTTTCAGGTACATACAGAAGTTTTCCAATTTTTCTTTTGTAAGATACCTCTCCTCCTGTATTTTGTTTGTACTTTCTTCTAAATTATTACTACTACATTAATCCAGAGAAACAAAGCTATATAATCTATAGATATGCAAATAGTGACATACGTACCTTTTAATTTAGTCACAGAAATAAAATAATGTATAACATACAATATGATTCTATTTAGTTATATATTTAATAAGTTGTGTGTTTTATCTATGAAATTCATTAAATATTGTATATGCTTAATTATAAAGAATGAACTTGCACAATAATTAAAACTGAAAATTCCTCAACTTGCCTTTGACTCTCCATAAAATCAGAAAGAAGAGCTGAGGATCAAAAGAGTCAATAGCTTAATTTTCAATCTAAAGTCTGCAAACTCCAGATCTGAAAGATGAATTATCTTTTGATTCCAAAAGCAAAAAAAAATGACAGATATTGCAACTTAGCAGCTAAGCATATGAATTTCCTCCTATCCCCAGATCAGCCTTTTCTTTCTATGCAGGCCTTAATCAGACTGGATGAATGTCAAGTATATTAGCCACCTCTATCTGCTTAACTCAGTCTACTGATTCAAACACTAATCTCCTCCAAAAATCCACACTCATTGATATACACAGAATGTTTGACCAAATATCTGGGCATTCTGGGACTGAGTTAAATTGACACACAAAATTAAGCATCACAACCACTGACAATTCTGTTTCTTTGTCATTTCTTCTTAAAACAATAGAACTTATAGAGACAAGGATGAATACAATCCAACTTTGGTTCCTCTGTTTTTCATTGTAGTTTTCACTAATACTTAAAATATACCCTAAAGAGTCACAGTTATTCCTTTATCTTTGTGCATTTCATTTCTACTAGTGCTTCCTATTGAAGTACCCAAGTTCTATATAAAATAAGAATTTAGAAGGAAGCTAATATTATTGTTGGTGTCCATTGCTATTACACTGTATCTCTAAGAAAGAAAAATTTTCAAATGCGTAGTAAGAAATTTATTATCACAATTTTCAAACCAAAGAAAAATTCACACCTCACCTCAAAGTGAATAGTAGAAATTCAATAAAAACATTTTTGTGTAATGAAAAAAATTGGCATCATCACTAAATTACATATGATTATTTATTTCCATGTCATTTACTACAAAACATTTATCAAAATATTGGTTTATTTTAATGAGCTATTTTTTTAAGTTTTAATTCCCTAGCTTCAACAGAGGTTTTTCTTTACAAATCTAAATTATGCTTTGAAATGCTTAACTACAACTATAGCAGCCAATGTTTTAGCAATGTTTCAATAGCATGTTTATGAATGGCCTATTCTGAAAATGTTCTTTAGCACTTTGTGCATTGGGAGGGCCATTTTCAGAGTCAGATATTCATTATCCATTTAATTAAAAATTAATAAAATATTAAACAGCAATTTCTAGATGTTTTGGTGTGTACCAAGCATATCCTGAATTCTCATGTTGTAGTTTTTTAGTGAAAAATGCAATGATTTGCAAAGTAGCTATCGTCATTTTTTTTATACTAATTTCCACATCTAGGATACAAAGATGCCATTTTTGTAAGCATTAATTTAAGATTTTAAAGAGGTTATACAGGATTTGTCATAGAAAATAAATTGTAAAATGATCAATATATCTTGAGTAAATCTTTATAGATGAATATAAAATATTTTTATACCTATATATTATTTTTGTCAACCACACCGACATATATCCTAATAATTTGGCAGCATTTCAGAATAAGAAAGAAATGTTTTACTGTTTGTTTGATGTTTTTGTTGATGATTCTATCAATAATTTTCATTTTTAATTTAGAATGCTGAGCTATTAAGATCTTATTGAGTCTCTGTTAATTAGGGGTTACCTAATGTGTGAACAATTTAATTCTAATTCATAAATTTAGTGAAAATATTTAAATTATATTGCTAAAATTAATGTTAACCATATTTCATAGGTTTTAATATCAATTACTTGGAACAAGGTATTAATCATTGAATATAATAATAAGCATCTTATGCTTTGGAAACTGTTTCAGTTGTCATTTAACTTTATTTTCCAAATCATCATTGTCAGTATACACGTAAGTAACTGATTTTGTGTTCTGGAAGAACAAAAAATATGCTTACAACATTTAAATTTTATTTATAAAGGAAAGATTCAGTACATTTTTCTCCATCTTTAGACTTTTTTATCCATAGAATCGTGTCATTTGTGAAAGCTAATTTTTCATTTGTTTATATTACAGAGCTATCTTTTTACTATACTGTTAATATGAGGTTCAGCAATAGTATAATGGATAGTGTGTTCGCTTTGCATGTAATCAAAATGGGTTTGATACCCATCGTTCCATATGGTCCCCTGAGTATGCCAGGTGTGATTCTTGAGCACAGAGCCAGAAATTATCCCTGAGCACTGCCATATGTCACCCAAAACTCACACACACACAAAAATAGCTTTAGAGTTCATGCTTTAAGAAAATTTATTTTTAGCACACATATCACTCCAGGTATAAATAGCCCTGCTCCCTAGTCCTAGGTAGATTATTTTTTATTACATTTTTAAAAATTTAAATTATATCTTTAGCTATTTTCCCTGTCTCTGTTCAGTTAAAAATATTGAATGACCCTTATGTAAAAATTTTCCCTTTATTATATCTCTCTGGGTAATATTACCTATTTTTTTGTTTTAGTTTCAATTTATATGACTATTTTGTACTTCCACATATATTTCTTACTACTTATCTCTATCTGTACACTAAATAGCACATTTCATTCATCATTATAACTGAAATAATTTTCAGCTCTCCAAAGTTAAATGTGTTTCTTTTCCTATATTTTGACCAGTGCTAAGACCAATAACTTAGAATTAAATTTTATTATTTCATATACCATTACTCTTTTAGATAAACTAACACTAAGACGCTTAGCAGTTTAGGAATCGTTTTAAGTTATCTCTTAATTCCTCCTTGAAAATGACAAAACTCATGCACTTATAAGCTTTCTTTTTATGAGCTCAGAAATCATCCCTGAGAAACTTGCAGGACCATATACTATGAAGAGGATCAAAATTGTGTCAGTTATGGGCAAGACAAACACCCTTCCAGCTGTGGTATCAATCTGGCCCCAACTTACGTTCACTCTTTCTTTGACTATTGACTACCATTTTACTTATCATGTATTCCTCCTTTGAAGGTTTTTTAATAATCATTTTAAAAACTAAAAATAAATAAATAAAAAGCATGAGTATCGACATACTTGACTTGCAGTGGGTTACTGTGGACCAATTCTGGTATCTCACAAGGTACCAGTAGTGAATCTTATGGCCAAGAATAGGTAGGCACCTTTCACCCCCGCATGAAGCCCTATCTTGGTCATAAAAAAAAGATATAAGTATATATTAATTTATAACAAATTTCAATAAACTACATACACGTGTTGAATAAATCTAATAGTGATGTCTGAATGTAAATGTATCCATAAGTAATAATTTTAGAGATATATTAAAATATGCTATTAATTTTAATGTCACCTAGCATAGGAAATTATTGCCTTTCCTTTTCCCCTTTTGTTCATTATCCAAAATCTTCTATCCTACACTAGGCACTCAATCTTTTATTTCTTTTGCTTTCCTATTAGATTTGAAAGCTCTATAAAGAGAATAAATGGATTATAGGTGAGTTTGGATTACATATTCCCCAGTTTTAAACCTGTTATGCTAGTTTTTCATATACTTAAAGGACATATCATAAACACACACACACTATATATATATCACTATATATAACTCATATATATATATATAACTCATAATTATCTTTGGTAAAATAAAATTAGCTCGTGTTATCTTAATAACTTGTCCTGAAATAGTCTATTGAAAAATATTTTGCTAATTGTGTGTCTCATTGATTATATTAAATTAAAAATAACTCATCTGCCACTATTTCCCTTATATGTATTTGAAGTAATTTTTACAAAATACAGTGATCATATATCTGGAAAAGTATGATAAAATAATTTTGAGTTTTATATGACTACAATATATATACATTTGCTTATAACATATTGAATCAAATTTAATTGAATAGAGACATAGATATATTAAATGTATATGGATACAGAAAATATTTTTCAGAAATTTCATGTTATTTCTGAATGATTAAACTGGTTACTTATATTGAGAAAAGTGAAAATATACCTATCTGGATATATATGTACATATATTACTTAAATTCATATAGTTTTATACAGGCAGCCATATATACACAAAACTGAAGAACTAATCAGCTTCTAAATTTGATAATAAAATATAAAAAATGAAAAATCTATAAGGGCAATACTTTATTATATTGATGAATCATAATATAGTGTATTCAGAAAAATGTTATCAATACTTCAGTATCAAAAATTAAACAAATGTTGAAAATGCTACTAGTAGCAAGGTTGAAATATGAAATCACATTTCTGACTGGTTGAATTCATTGAAGGCAATATGTCAATCCAATACTGGGCTATTGCCAGCTTAGATAATTTTACTCAATAGTCTTAAATTACTTCTTAAGCTTAGTCAAAAATTCTTGCTCTTGTATTGTTAATTCACAGATCAAGTAGAAACTGAAATGTCTCTGGAGTTTTTTCAGTATTTAATTTTTTCCAATTCACATACCACCATGATTTAGTATAACAAAACTGCAATATTATATAGATATACTAATGATATTATAATACTTATAGAAACCTGGTGTTTTTTATCATAAATATTATAACAGTTGCAAAATGTCTGAATATTTATTTCAGCTTTATGTACTTTTATGTGGAAAACTTAGATATATACTTAAATGTGCTTAAAATAAATACTAGAATTTATAGTTTGAATTATATACTTTTCTATGGAAAGCTTGAATGGAAAGGTGAAGGAATTTCAGTCAGAGAAGCTGCATTTGAATAACATCCTTTCATTACTGACATATATAACTTTAAAGGTCAGGATATACAACAGTTAACCAAAATTGAAAAAGAATATACAAACTCCTTCAACTATAGATATAAATATCTATCTGAACTATTTTTCATAATAATATTATCAGTGATATTATGGTCTGAGATAAGCATAGTCTTGATTTTAGAATTGAAAAGTAGTTGAAAAATCCACTTAAAACTGTTACTACACTAATATCAAAGATGATACAATTTTATATTTAAGTGTTGTTAAAGAATTAAAGGCACATGGATTTAATGGAAAGTTTACATAACAATAGCATAAAAGTATTTTCTCTCTCTATTTTTATTGATGTGCTATTATTCGCAATAATGTCAATGATTACTTTTTTTTTTCCTTTGGTTTTTGGGCCACACCCGGCAGTGCTCAGGGGATACTCCTGGCTGTCTGCTCAGAAATAGCTCCTGGCAGGCACGGGGGACCGACCATATGGGACACCAGGATTCGAACCAACCACTTTTGGTCCTGGTCCGGCTGCTTGCAAGGCAAACACCGCTGTGCTATCTCTCCGGGCCCCTGATGGCTTCTTGAATTCATCATTTCAATACAAAATTAATGCAGAGTTTCTGCTGACTTTCACCAATATCACAGAATCCCTTTCATCCTTCTCTCTCATAAGGCCAGTTATGTAGACAAAGATTTTAATTATTGTTGCCTTGGGCTATTTATTATTTCCTTTCTATTTTTTCCATACATCCCAAATATGAGAAAGTTCATTCTGTCTTTTGGTTTCTTACTGACGGCACTCTACAATATTGCCTGATATTATCTCCAATTGTTCATAAATATTCAATTTTTTATATTCCGGGGCAAAACAATAGTACAATGGGGAAAAAAGGTTTTCTTGCACTATTCGATTCTGATCTAAGATCAATCCTGAACCCCATATGGTCCCCTAAGCCTTCCAGGAGTGATAATAGAGCACAAAGTCAGGAGTAAGCTCTGAACATCATCAGATGCCCTCCAAAGAAAAGAAAATAAGTGGGGCCGGGCGGTGGCTCTGGAGGTAAGGTGCCTGCCTTGCCTGCGCTAACCTAGGACGGACTGCAGTTCGATCCCCTTGTTCCCCATATGGTCTCCAGTGCCTGCCAGGAGCGACTTCTGAGCGAATAGCCAGGAGTAACCCCTGAGCGTCACCGGGTGTGGCCCAAAAACCAAAAAAAAAAAAAAAAAAAAAAAAAAAAAAAAAAAAAAAAAA
>PVKC010035057.1:0-13565 GCA_004027635.1 Crocidura indochinensis
AAAATCTTTCAGAATCTGTAAGTCGGGAGCAACTCTAAAGCATCACCAGATATAGTCCCTAACCACAAAATGATGATTGTCACTAGAGTGTCTATTTCCTCATCTCTCACTTGAGTCCTTTGTTTTTGTTTTTTTACAGGTCATACCTGAAGGTCTCTGAGAAGTCTTGCACATAGCAGGCAAGTGCTCCACAAATTGAACCATCTCCCTAGCCCTCAGTTCAATGCCCTCTTGTTACTATTTGAGATCCAAAGTATTTTTTAAACAGTGTGTGGTTAAATTATTTTCTTTTTCATATCACTTATGGTTTTTAATCTTGGTTTAACTGTTCTTTCTTCAACCTCCTCTGAAACACAATTTTTATTTTATTTTTTCTCGGATAATTAGTTATATACGTACCATTTATTAGTCAATTATTTTCTATCTAATTTTAACTTCCCTGCCTTATTTTATTTTTTGTAACATTCTAAATTATGATCCTCTATTATATAATACCAATTCTATAAAACTAGCAAGATGTTTTAAATGAAATGGCTTCAAAATATCTTCCACTATCTGGTGAGAGCTATTTTTACATAATACTTTTTCTCATCATTGTTTTTCTTTGTTTATTATTTCACCTGTTTAGAGCTATTTTTTATCCATATACATTAAAGAAGTTTTGCATCTAATTTCAGGAAGAAAAACGTCATTATTATTAATTATTATTAGATTATATATTAGAGTTGATATTGGAAACATCCAGTGAAACTTCAATGTATTTTTTTCCTCACAGAAAATCATTAAATTCCCCAACACTATCAGTTAACTTTATTTTTATTTATTCTTAGTTTTGAAAAGTTGTCTTTATATTTCTAAGCTATTCTATTGGATAGATTCACATTTGGAAATCTTATAACTCTCTGGTAAATTGAATCCATTGTCATTATATAGGTATGCATTTTATCCTTGTAAAATGTTTTGCCTTACAAATTATTTTATACTATGTACACTCAGATTTTTTGTTGTTTTTTCACTTCATTATAAATATTTAGTTCTAAATTTCTCCACCAGTCTCAATTTTTACATTTCTTTGTAGCAAATAGGATGGTTTGGGAGTTTTTTTTTTAAATTCCACTTAGCTTTTAATTAAGCTAAAACATGTATTCTAGACCAGAAATTTTTCTCCTGCTTTTGCCTTATGTTAGATCTATTTCTTTTATATCTATTTTTTAATTGAACTTTCCCTTCTACGAACATGTTTCAAGGTTGCACTGGCAACTGCTCCCTCATCCTTAAGAGTGTGTCTGCATCTACCATCCAACCCCAAACCTCAGACCCCAACATTGGTACCTGCACAGTTTATGGCATCAACACGAGGAATCAAACTCCCCCTGGGGAAGGCCCGTGTGCCTCTCTGGCTCCAACCTGCTCCAGGGTAGGTCAACAAGACACCCTGACAGGGGCCAGAGCAGTGGCATAAGTGGTAGGGTGTTTTCCTTGCACACACTAACCTAGGACCCCTGAGCATCACCAGGTGTGGCCCCAAAAAACAAACAAACAAAAAAAACAGCCTAACAATGACGAGGAAATAGCAACAACAGTTTGATATATGAGCAGGTTGCCCTCCCTCAACAACAGTGAGAATAAATCAGAAGACTCTCCGTCTTAGAATCTGTGCAAGAATTAAGATCTCTAAGTACACAAGATTGATACAACAACTGCGACTAAGCAGACTTTGTCTCTGGGACCATAAAGAGAGACATTGGGGTTGGAAAACAAACAAGCCTGAAACCTATAATCAGTCTTTTGACAGTTTGCTTCATGGGTGGAGACACCCTATATCTCTTAGGCTAGTAGAATTTCCTTTCTAATTTCCTCCAAAGTTTGCTGTGCCTATCAGACAAAAAAAAAATTCACATCTGTCCCTCTCCTGACTCCACTTTTTCTTTTGTTTCTTTTTTTTTCTATTTTTTTCCTTTTTTGGGCCACACCTGTGATGATCAGGGGTTACTCCTGGCTATGTGCTCAGAAATTGCTCCTGGCTCAGGGAACCATATATGACACTGGGGGATCAAACCAAGGTCCTTCCTAGATTGGCCACATGCAAGGCAAATGCCCTACCACTGTGCTATCACTCTGGCTTCAAATTTCTTTTCTTTTTATAATTTTATTTATATTCTATTCCTGCCTTTTTTATAGAACCATAGAGCTTGAGTCATTTCAATCTGTCTCATATTTCTATGTCTTCCTACAAATTGAAAAAAGAAAAAAAAATGATTCCAGGGACCAAGGGGTTATTGAGTGGAAAATAAAAAGAGGTCAGATCTAAATACCCATCCCAAAGTCAATGAAATTAAAATCAAGAGACCCAAACTACAATAAGCTAAACACAAAATGAATCTGTTACACTGATAGTTCTGGGAGCTAGGTGTAGAGGTATGGGATGCATGTTGGAAACTAGGGTGGAGAGGGGTCACCAATGGTGGTGTGAATGACCCTAATTCACTGTCACTCTTTGCCTGAAATACAACTGTGAAAGACTGGTCATGCACAATGATCTCAATAAAAAAGGAAAAGAATATGTTTGCACATATCCTTTCTTAAAAGTGAAGGAGTCTCTGCATTTCAGTTTGTACTTATCTTTTTCTCTGTCTAGAAAGACATTATTATTACTGTACAGCACCTTATTCTTTTGACTTCGAAGAGAAAGCAGATAGAGTAGACTCAGCTTGATCACTCAGCTCCCTCTGGGATTGGTCCAGTCTCTGGAACTAATTTCTATATCAGTTATCTTTGACCATTTAACAAACTGCTCCCAAGCCTATGTGCTTAACAAAAAACTAAGACATTTGTTCTCATAATTTAGAGAGATGGAACTGTTGAGACTTTCTCTTCAGGTTTCCTGGAAGAAGCAAGCAAGCACAGAGAGAAAGTTTGGAGAAGTTAAGTGAGGTCTATGAACATACAGAAGGAATTGTTTCTGTGTCCTAAGGCTATGGACCAAATTCACACAATTAGATAAAACAGTTTAAGCTAGCCAGCCACAAATAACAATAGAGGAGAGTGGAATTAGGGCAGAGAAGGGACCACTATGACAAGAACTGCATGTTGCAAGAAAGTAAAGTGATAGGCATGATATCCCTTCAGTAACAATATTACAAACCAAATGTCTAAAGGGGAAAAAGAAAAAGAGAAAGAAGAAAAATTTCGGCCATAGACACAGGCAAGGGTGTCGTTTGCAAGTATTTAAGACCTGTGTGAGATACCCAGCAAAGAGAAAGCAGAAGCTAGGTGAACTTGGCTATTTGTCAGAGCTCAAGTGCTGTCACCCACAGTTCTAGCACAGAGATGCAGCCTCAGGACACTCCAACAGGCAAAGAAATCGAGGTGACTGTGTTCCTCATGAGTTTTAACTCAGAAAACATGTTTCCCAGCTTAATTGGAATCATTTCACAATAATAAACTGCTCCAAGAATTCCCTCACTTTTATAAGCCCCCTCAGCCATTCTGGTAAGCTATTCTGTCTGGGTCTTAGAAGTATCCTGGGGAGATAGGAAAGAAAGAAAAAAGTCAAGTTCTCCTTATTTGCATATGACATTTAGAACCCAAAGACTCTACCAAAAGGCTTCTATACACAATAGATTCATATAGCAAAGAGACAGATGACCAAATTAACACACAAAAATCATTGGCCTTATAAAAAAAAAAAAGGAAACATCCTTGGGAGCTCAAGAAAGATATGAATGATTTTTTGGAGGCCCTTAATGAATGAGTCTCTAACAGGGCATAAAGGAAGATCCCTAATTAGACAAATGGATCCCAGACATAGGTATTAAGACTTACTTGATAGAGTTTTGGAATGTGTTGAAAGTAACTTTCTTCCAACATATCCACTGTGGGCCACAGCCCACCTCTGATGGAAGTAGCAGAATCATTACCCTCTGCAGAAAAGCCAAGACAGGTCTCCAGCCTAGTGATCCCTGGGTTTAGAGAAAGGGGGTAGATCAAGGTTGAGCAAAACAGAAGTTATAATAACAGTGGATTATAGATAACACCTAGAAGCAATCCTCTACCAGGGAAGACCCTACCACTGCTCTGACATCGACCTGCTCAAAAGAGACTTCCCTTAACACTAAGAAGATTTGACAACGACCTGCTTACAGGACAGGGCTCTCTGCATTGCCCTTTAATTGTGAGGTGAAACGAGAGAAGGCTCTGCACCATCCTGATTGTAATGTAGGATATGCAGATTCCAAGATTTTAATACAGAAACATGATACCAACAACAGAGATTGTGTGAAAAATAAAAGTGTAATGGCACTATAGACAATGACTTGGATTTGACAAACTAGTTTGCCTGGAGCCTAGAGTTGGTCTTATGCCAGGAAACTTCAGGGGTAGGGTCTCCTTGTATTTAGGCCAAGGCTTTTCCTTTCCATGTCCCTCATATTTTGGTGGGCCTATGCAAACAATAATTGCCACTCTAACACCGTTTTTATGTGCTCCTCTAACTCTAATCCTTAAGAAAAACAACCCACTTAAACTTTTGAGGTTAACTTAAACTAATATGCATGTGCATGGAAATGTAAAAATGTATTTGCCTTCAAAGTTTAAGGAGTTATATAAGTTTTATGGCTTTAGATTGCTTTGTGTGCTGCTAAGAAATATTATGTATTACAATCTGGGGACTTGTGGGATAAAGTAATTGTACATGGGCTCTGTTTTATTTTTCTTAATGTTCTTTGGCTGAAAGTTCAAAGCTCAGATATCAGCAATGGGACTACTGAGAATTCTGTTTATGGGTGATTGCCCTTCCATTGTAACTTTACCTTGTCCTCTTTCTTTGCATCTTTGTTCTCATAATTAAAAATAAAAAAAGAACAGTAGGTTATAGAGAGACACAACAGAAGGTAGAGGGGCTGTCAGAATGAACAGTAAATGGAACTACTTGAGCAATAACAGAAACAAGGATATTGTAGCTGTTCAAACCCCACTTGCTATAGTTAAGTATTATCTCAAGATTCAGTAAAGAAAGGTTAAAGAAATGCAAAGTTGGGGCCCGGGAGATAGCATGGAAGTAAGGCACTTGCCTTTCATGCAAAAGGTCATCAATTCGAATCCCGGTGCCCCATATGGTCCCCCGTGCCTGCCAGGAGCAATTTCTGAGCATGGAGCCAGGAGTAACCCCTGAGCGCTGCCGGGTGTGACCCAAAAACCAAAAAAAGAAAAAAAGAAAAAAGAAAAAAAAAGAAATGCAAAGTCTACCTTCTAGTCAGATGAACACAAATTATCATACTAAATACTTTTAGCTCAGGTCCTCTTACCCATCATGTTCAAAATAATCACAAAAGGAAAGTAATCCTGATATGCCAGACAATCGGTTAGACAAGTTCTAGCAGTATTCAATAAGCTGATGACTGTCACAGGGAAAGCATCTGGCAAGATAGAATAGGTGGTACTATAAGGTTCTCTTTCAAAGACATAGTTCTCTCTTGCCTTTTTCCACTCTGGAGAAGTCCATGTCCATTTTTGAACAATTATTCCTCACTTTCTCTCACCTCACATCTGTCTAAGTAAATTTCCTTAAATAAAAGCTTTTGTTTCATGCACAAAAATAAGCAAACAGAAAACAATTGTACAATATGGAAATTTGGCTTAAAAATGTACTGTGGTTCTCACTTTGGTAGCACATATACTAAAATTGGAACAAATCAGAGAAGATTAGCATGGTCCCTGCGCAAAGATGACACGAAAATTTGTGAAGCACTTAATACTTTTTAAAATAAAAAAAAAGAGGAAGAGAAAAAAATGTACTGTTAAATGGTTTTCACACACACACACACACACACCAAAAAAAGAGTTAAATTGTGGACTGGAAAAATCACTCAAAGAGTTGAATACATCTCCGCATGCAAGAGGCCCAGGTTTAGTCTCTTGAAGTCCACCTGGATACCACTGGTGTGGTGTGGTGGTGACCCCACCACACAGAGAAAAGGAAAACTCACAAGTACCAAGTACTACAGATATGGTTGAAACTGCTTCCGCCCCCCCCCAAAAAAAAACAGAATTAAATTCTGATACAAGATACTATGAGGGTTAACTTTGAACAAGATACTATGTTGAGTAAAGTAATACAGAGGCTAAAGAACAATTATTATGTGATCCCACTTAGATATATGATCAAGAATAGTAACATTCATAGAGAGAGATATTGCTTAATGGTGATGTTGAGATAAAAAAGTAGAAACTTTAATATTTCTTTTTAGTCTGAGATGATTGTAAAGTTATGAATATAGGTAATGTATATATTACACAGAGTTTAGACTATAGGTAATAACTCTAGATAACACTGAAGAATGGTTAAATGGTAAATTGCATGTTATTTACATATCATTACAGGACATATTCCAAAATGTGGTAGGCTAAACAAAAGCATTGGGGGGAAAAAAGCATTGCTTAGAGCAAAATTTATGGCATTAGATTAATATATTAGAAAATAAATCAATTTCAAGTTAATAACCTAAGCTTCCACCATAGGACCCTAGAGAAAGAAAAGCACTTTAATCTTTAAGTCAGCAGAAGAAAATAAATAAAATTAAAGCTGAGATCAGTGCAACTGAAACAGAAGATGGATCTGGGAGATAGCTCAGGTAGTGGAACACGGCCATGCACAAGACTGGCAGTCTGAACTCAGACACTGGTTGGCCCCTTGCACACTACAGGCTCTGAGCACCGGAAAAAACTCTGTGGCCCTCTAGAAGATCAAGGAACAACTATTAGCCCAAATCAATCTAAAGACTGTTACTGAAAAGGGCTGTAGGTCCCAAGTAACCACCAAGTGCCCAAAAGCTATTTTCCTTTATATAGCACTAAAAGTGGTAAATTTCTAGTCAGACAATAAATGAAAGATAATTATAGAGACGCAAATTTACAAATATCAGAACAGAAACAAAATATCATTACAGAATATTTAAAAACTAAAAAGGATAATAAATAAATTCTGACAGCAATTCTATGATTCAAACTATAATAATTAGAATAACTGAAGCATTTATTTTAGTATAAGACATTAAGTCTCCATTTATCCTTGAAATCATGTTAACTTGAAATATAAGCTACTAGAACCCTTCTACAAAAGCAAAAACCAGTTTTACATGTTTTTAGAGGCAGTCTACAAACATTTAAAAAAGAAACACTATATTCTATAAACGTTTTAAAAGAAACATTTCTCATATATTTAGTAGCAAGAGGCTTTTTTTAATATCACGAACAAGGCAGGACTGTCTTCTCCTATCATTTCTATTCAACTCTATATAGGAATCCATTACCTGAGCAAAATGACAGGAAAAAATTAATAAGTATATAGGGTTTAGAAAGAAAAACTCACTATTCACATGGGAAATAATTTCAGATTTAAAAATAAACCTTCAGAATTTGGTGAGGCAAAGTGATTACCTCTGAGAAGGTAGTACAAGTTTGAGAATTTTAGACCAAATTATGTGCAAAACCAGCTATAATGTTATAGTAATGCTTTCACAACAGCAACAAACTTACTAAAGTGCTCAGGCAGAACTCTAACAAAACATATACAGAATACATCTATTTTATATACAGAACTCAGAATCAAAACTTTAAAGATCAAAATCAATCAAGAGAAACTAGTCAACAATGAACGACTTAATATTGTCAAAAAATCCAACATTTCCAATCTTTGATTCAATGCCACATGAATCAAAATCCCAGAAAGTGATTTTGCCATATCAGTCAACTTGTTCTAAAGTTTCTCTGGGAGGGAATTGTCCCAGAGTAGCCAATAGAATTATGAAGTTGAAGGAATCATTTTATTCAATTTCAAGCCTTACTAGAGGCTGGTAATCAAGACAGGCTGGTGTTGGAGAAGAATATACATAAAAGTCAATGAGCAGAATAGAGAGTGCAGAAATAGACTCAAGTAGATAGTCAATTGATTTCTTGTAGAGGATGAAAGCCATTCGGTGGGAAAGGAGTAATCTTTTCAATAGAGGGGGCTGGAATAATCAGATGTTCAAAAGAAAAATGTAGTCCTACACATAGTTTTTACAACTTACATAAAAATTAATCTTAGACTTGATGGGAAATTTTTCTCAGCAAGCTAAATTTGTGCTTTGCGTGGGGAAGGCCTGGCCTCCCTAGCCATTGTTTTCTGAGCACCTTAGCATAATCCAAAAACTAGAAAGAGAGAGAAAAAGAAAATCTAGCAAATTGTTTTCACAAGGTCAAATGCAGATCTTTTCTGTTGGATGAAGAGAAAGTTTTGTGCTTTCTCGGGAACCTTGAGATGCATACCAAGAGCATAATAAGAGCAGTCATATACTAAACATAACTCAATTAAAATCTTTACTGTTAATAAAGTAAAAAATTATTTTACATACAATCTTTGCATAAAACATAAAATAAAAATATAAAAAATAAAAATATTTGCATAAAAATCTAAATCATATAAAGGAATACTGAAAGTAATCAAATAAGTCTTGAAATCTACAAAAAAAAATAATGAAACCTAACTTGAAAAATGAGCAAAATACTTGAAAAGAAAGCACATCAAACAGCACAGATAGAGGAATCAATACTTTCACCTTTGTTTTAAATTCTCAACATGAAAAAAATTTTAAATCAATTAAAGAGCTGTTACTTAGTAAAATCATTAAATATTCTGAGAACATCAATGACTGATAAATTAATCCCATAAACCCAATTTTATTTTGATTATTGCCCAAAGGAAGTTTATGAAGAAGTACAGGAAATACAACATAATAGATGTTCCTCTTAGAGGTGCAAATAATAGATGTTGTAGAAAAATCAAGCAATAAAGAAGCCTGTATAGTTCTATTGAATATTCCCCAATCTTACTGAATCACAGAATTTAAGAGATATTTTTCACTATCTCTGTAAATATGTTCTTTATATCTTGGAAAAGTGTTGGCCTAAATGTTAAATATGAATTATTTCTGGCAAAAAAATGTGCTCTGGTGAAGGGCAGTGTATATTCTTATAACTGTAACCTAATCATGAGCAAGCCTGTAATCTGTTGCCTAAATAAAATAATTATTAAAAATAAAAATGTCAGGGGGCCGGGCGGTGGCGCTGGAGATAAGGTGCCTACCTTGCCTGCGCTAACCTAGGACAAACCGTGGTTTATAAATATAAATAGAACACTTGAAGACTTATACCTCAAAAAAGTCTGTGATGTGGGGCTAGAGTGGTAGTGCAGGACATAAGGCATCTGCCTTAGATGTTCTAGCCTAGGACAGTCTGCAGTTTGGTCCCCCAGTGTCCCATTTGGTCTCTCAAGCCAGGAGTGATTTCTGAGCATATAGCCAGGAGTAACCCCTGGATGTTACTGGGTGTAGCTGAAAAATAAAAATAAAAAGTCTTTGATGATAGAATGCCAATGGCAAGAACTTTAGCATCAAATCTAAATAAATGGGACTACATCAAACTAAAAAGTTTTTGTATGATGAAAGAAACACTGGCTAAAACTAGAAGACAGTTAACATAATGAGAAAAAAAAATGTACTCAACACAACAAATAAAGGATTGATATCTAGGATTACAAAGTACTCAAAAAGGTTAGCTCCACAAAGCCTAATAAAATTATAGATAAATGGGGAGAAGAAATGAATGGACACTTCTCAGAGGAAGACAAACAGATGGCCAATAGACACATGAAAGCATATTCACCATCACTTAGAGGTTAAGTGCAGGAAGGAACCAAATCCCCAAGAATGAGCTTCCCTATTTCTAAAGAATGCAAGATCTGCATTCTGGTTATGCCCTTGATTACCAGAAACTGCAGTTGCAAAGAAAAAAGTTGTCTTTGCTTTTAGAGCTGACTATATCCAAAAAAAGGGGTTTTCAAATAAACTTTGGTGCTGGAATTTCTGAGCCAAATTATTTGAAAGAAGCTATTATTTTGTCAGATATATACAAAGGAGAGATAGTCAAATACTGACTGAAAATGTAACGCCAGTCGTCTCTTTGGAAATTCCTCAACCATCCATGCAGAGGAAAAAGGCGTCCACAGCAGGCCTTTTGAGGAACCCCATGGGGGCTAAATTAGTTCTACCCACCAGGAAAATCTGAGGATACATCTGGTGGGCTGAGTCCCCCTAAAAGCTTAGGTATGCCCTGGCACAGTTCCCTGCAACAGCACCAGGAATCAAACTTTTCCCGAGGAGTTCCTAATACCACACCAGCACCAACTTGCACCAGGTTGATATGACATCCTGATGACAAGAAAACAGCAAGAACTTGATCTAAGAGCAGGTTGCCCTACCTCATCACCTAATAGTAACATAAAACCAGAAGACATTCCATCCTTTCATCTGTACAAGAACCAAGACCACTAATTACAGAAGACTGACTTTGACAACTGTGACTAAGCAGAACTCTTCCTGGATCAATAAATAAGACCCTAGTCTAGGCTATGACTTATGATTGATACAAAAACCAAAATCTCTAATTTCAGTGGTCTGACTTTGACAACTATGACTGAAAAAAACTTCTGGAACCATAAGGAAAGACTCTATACTAGGCTTCTTCCTAGTATTTCTGCAAAAACCAAGGTTACTCATTACAGAAGACTGACTTCAATAACTGTGATGAAGCAGAACTTATAGAAATATAAAGAAAGACTCTATCCTAGATTTAATCCTAAAATCTGTGCAAACTCCAAGATCTCTTATGACAGAGGACTGATTTAGTCAGCAACAACTGAGCAAAACATCTCCTGGAACCATAAAAAGACCTTTGGGTTTGATAATGAGCATGTTCAAAGCCTATAGTTGTTATCATTACAGTATGCTTCAGGAGTGGAGAAATTGAAAATCTCTTAGGCCAAGGGAATTTCCTTTCTTATATCCCCAATACTTACTGTGCCTGTGCAAAAAAAAATTGTCACAATAGCCCTCCCCCTGTTTATTTTTTTTTCCCTTTCTTTTTCTTTTTTATTATTGTTGTTTTGTTGTTTTTTTCTTGTTGCTGTAGTGTTTGTTTTTGCCATTGCTGGTTGTTTTTATTTGTTTGTTTGCAACAGAACCACATAACTTGAATCATCTTGTTCTGCCTCATGAACTGAGGGGAAATAAAGAATGATACCAGGAGCAAACAATTGCTTGAAATTTGAGCAGAAGTAAAATATGATCAGACCGGGGCCATAGCCGTGGTGAAACCCATTGGGCATTTGCCTTGCCTGTGCTAGCCTAGGATGGACAACAGTTCAGTCCCCCAGCATCCCATATGGTCCCCCAAGCCAGGAACTATTTCTGAGCACATAGCCAGGATTAACCCCTGAGCATCACTGAGTGTAGCAAAAAAAAATCAGACCCAAACACCAAACCCAAAGTCGACAACAACAGAATCAAGACCCCCCAATCTACAACAAGCAACACACAAAGGGTACCTTGTTACACTAGCAGTCCAGGAGGCAAAGGGGGGAAGGTATCGGATATATCCTAGGAACCAATGTCCTGGGAAGACAACACTGGCCCTAATTCACTGTCATTATGTCTTGAATCTGTACCTTAAATATAATGTGAAAGACTTATAATTCACTTTGGTCACAATAAAAAAAATGTTTAAATGCCTACCCTTTAATGCCTAACCTTTATTTCACTTCTTAATATACTACAGATTATCCTTTTTTCTAAATTCTGAATTCAAGACACAGAGACAGCATAATAGGAGAAGTGCTTGACTTGCATGTGGCCAACCCCAGATCAAATCACAGGTCACAGCCAGGGTTAACCCCTAAATGCAGAGCCAGAAATAGCCCCTGATCACAATTAAATGGGTCCTTCCACACACACACACCAAAAAAAATTCTAAACTCAAACATTTGATTTCAAAACTTAGCTTAAATATTTATACTACCTCTGTGATTGTGGGTGCACTAAGAAGAGAATTAGAGAGGAGGATCTCTCAGCTGAAAACAGAAGGTAATACAAACATATCGTTGTTAGGGATGAAGAGAAGGAAGCTGTGAAATGAAGCCAAGGACCAAATTTCTCCTTGGTGTTAACAGGAATGTGAACACTCCCAGTAGTGACTGAATTTCTGTACTTTTTCTTTTTTTTTTTCCTCTCCAACACTGCTGTTTGGTCAGGAATAGAAAAAGAGGTAAATCCCAGAGAATCTGGGGCTAGAGCGATACTACAGCAGTAGGGTGTTTGCCTTACAAGTGGCCAACCCAGGACAGACCATGTTTGACTCCTGGCATCCCATATGATTCCCTGAGCCTTCCAGGAGTAATTCCTGGTGAAGATCCAGGAGTAAATGGGTCCTGAGTGCCACCAGGTATGGCCCAAACTCTCACCCCAAAAGAAAATCCCAGAGAATCCCAAGGTGCAAGCAATTTCCAAGGCTCAGGACAAAGCAATATAAGCCAAAACCAAGCTTGCCTTTCCCACTGAGACTCAGAGAGTGCGCAGAGTGGCTCCACAATGTTTAGGATTCTGGTTAGAGTTTTGCTACAGAATCATGATTAAGTATAAGACTCCACTGTAACCCTCAACAGGCTTTGTGCCAGGTCTCATCACACGTTTTTTGAATCAGCCCATGGCCCTCCTGAAGAGGGAACTCAGCATTTTACCAAGCCAGCTGCAGTGACTCTGGGAACCTGTTAGAACTTAAATTCTTTCTGCAAATGACAGAATCTTGAGAGGTCTGTTCACTCTGGAAGAAATTCTGGCCAACCTGCAGAAAAGAAGAGTCACTGAGAATTGACTGTTACCTCACAGGGCAATCAAAAGAAACCTCGCAGCTGCAGTGATCTGCCACCATGTGCCTCGCTGGACAGGACAGCCCAAACACCCATCTGACCATTATTTTAAATTAGAAGATGTAGCGTTGTCAAACCATGCCACCAAGATTCAAAAGCAATAGAGGATGTCAAGAGAAGAGCCAGGGAAACCTTCTACTGTATTTTCTAAATGGTGTCATCATGCCACAGGGTGTCACAAATAATCAACCTGATGACCACGAAAAGAGATGACCACTTATGAGATAGTTGACTAAAATGTGTTCTTTAAGCATTTAGAACTAAAATATTGTGAGTACAGACTAGATTGCTGTCAGCTTCCCATACAGGCAGCTAAGAGGAGAAAGGAAGACCTTGAAAAATAAACTCTTTTCCTTCTCTCCATCTTAGCTCCACTATTCATCAAATTTATAATTTCCCTACAATAATACTTGGAAGGTTGGTAATAGGAGAACCAGTTCCAAACATTTCCTCTTCTCGGTCATTGAGAATTGACTGGATTTTTACATCAAGTGTATCAGATCCTGTTATACCTGAGCAGAAGTTTTGGCAAAGTCAGTATTAATAGGGTGGAATATTATGATGCTTTGACTAGTTTTAAATTACCCTTTATCTTTGGTCTTTATTATAGCAGTAGAATTAAAACTAAGAAAACTCTTTCTACTCAGAATTTAGCACACATTGAAAATAAACTGAAAGTCATTTTGAAGTAGTTTCAAGAATGCTTATTAAGGGGCCCGGGAGATAGCATGGAGGTAAGGCGTTTGCCTTTCATGCAAAAGGTCAT
>PVKC010035058.1:0-13569 GCA_004027635.1 Crocidura indochinensis
GGGGGGGGGGGGGGAGAATTCCCCTACCTTTTGCAGCCGCCTGGAGCCCTGGAAACGAGCGGGGGAGGGTATCCAGCTACTTTTAAGAATTATTCCTATCTCTGTACTTAGGAATTACTAATGAAGGGGAAAAAAGATCATATGAGATGTACAATGCTGAACCTGAGCAATTGTGTGAAAGATAAATGCTCTATTTATACTTTTACTCCAGCCAAAAATTTTGTACTTTTTCTTATTTTTATTTGATACAGAATTCTCATTTTACCTGAAATAATGATAATAATGTTTTTATTTTTCCATATTTTAGCTTATGCTCCTGTTTGATTAAGTGAAAAGAATGGAATGAATAACAAATGCTTTCTTTGTCTAGAAGTTTAATTAGTATATCATCTTGTTAGAAAATATTACATATGTGGCAAGGAATAGGGTTATTTGATTCACTTGAATTGGATTCCATTCAGTGGAAAAGTTAGAAATACAAATATGCAACTAATATCAAAGAAAATAACAATCTGCAGAAGCAGATATTTAGCATAAAATGTAAGATAGTCACAAATAAGAGTTAGTCACAATGAATAAAAAAATCCAAGTTCAACTATTTGCTTTATCTACAAGATCTCTAAGGTAGAGACTAGATGAAGGAATATTATTAACTACTAAGAACAATTAAAGTAAAGAAGATTAACTATATTAATTTCAGGATGTAAAGAAAAGTTATCAGGAATAAAAGGTGGCATAACACAATGGCCCTAAATGTCATACTCCATGAAAATGATGAAATTAGAATTTTATATCATTAAAAGCTTATGTTGAGGAAAAATGATGTCAACATCTAAAATTCTAATTTAAGATACTGGACTGAAAGGAGAAAGTAAATTTAATTTAATATCGAGAAAAGTTCGGCAGGGAATTCGAATTTGAGGCACAAGTAAACAAAGTTTAGATCACTGAGTTAATAAAGACAACATATCAAACAGTTATAAGCTAATCTTTGAATAAACCAATGTACTGAATATCTCTAGAAAAACAGATAAAATAGGAGTTAAAACACATACATAATGAAAATTGGTAAGATAAGAGAATAATATTGTAAATAAGTTTTCTTGAATATTTGTTTAAATGGATGAAATGAGACACTTTCTTGGAAAACAATATGTCATAGCTCACACAAATATAAGTACTACTGATAGAACCATATATAATAAAACTATCAATAATCAATAAGCACACAAAATAAAAATCCCCAAATCTCTATTTATTCACTTATAAATCTACCATATAAGAAATAAATAGTTGGCATAATTTTATTTTAATATTATAGAATTTATTTAAGCTGTAGAAACAGACAACACAATTGAACTTTTTTCATCCCAGATATTGCTATGTTGGGGCCCGGGAGATAGCATGGAGGTAAGGGGTTTGCCTTTCATGCAAAAGGTCATCGGTTCAAATCCCGGTGCCCGATATGGTCCCCCGTGCCTGCCAGAAGCAATTTCTGAGCATGGGGCCAGGAGTAATCCCTGAGCACTGCTGGGTGTGACCCAAAAACCAAAAAAAAAAAAAAAAAAAAAAACAAAAACAGATAGTGCTATGTTTATGGGGTTTTTTGGCCTTGCATTATCTCCAAATTGGTAGCTCAGTATTTAAAAAGACAGGTACTTCTATAACCTGCTTTTTGTAAGTACTAGTCCCAGAGTAATTTTTACCTTGCCAAGCTTTTAAAATAGGTTTCACTGCCCTGGATTAAATGCCTTTCTAGCTTGACCCTATTTAGGCTTCCATTTTCCTTAGAGACTAATTTCTTATTTTTATCCAGACTGTATCATTTAACAAGTTTAGGTGAAATTGATGATCCTCTGGTATAAATAAATATAATAAAAATGCACAAAGTAACATGAGTGGAGTCTAGAGACATACAAATTATATTTGCCGTTTCTTGTTTTTCTCCACCTTGGGATTCAGTTATAATTTCTCTCGAGAGACAAAAGAGGAGGCCAGAAAGATAGTGCAGCGATTAAGGCACTTACCTTACATGTGGCCTACGCAGATGGGATCAGTTGCATAAATACAGCCCCCCACTGACTAGAGCACAGAGAGAAGAATGAACCCTCAGCATCTCTGTGAATGACCCAGAAAGGAAAACTAAGTGAAATAAAATAGAAAATGGAAGCAGAAGGTTTTTGCCTCAAGCCTGTTGAGATGCATAGAAACGTAGGGGATAATAACAGGTTCCAGTACTGATTGAAGGGGTCAGTAGAGGGCCTTCACAATAGGAAGGAAAACGAGGCACAGTTTTCATGCAGCTGACTTGCATCAATAATTGTACATCTTGCTGTTTTTCAACCTGAACTAACTGTTTTAAATTCGTGTGTCCACACAGACTTCCATGGTAATCTTTGCTATTAGATTTGCACAATACTTTAATAGTTGGTTTTATATATTTTAATGGAAGCAATTATAAAAATCAATTTCATATGCATCCGTATTTTCACTTAATTATTTCTGGGAAAAGTAAGAAGGATAGATGTAATGTTTAATAAGATATATCTTTTACAACAAAGTACTATTCTCCTATATTTAAATTACATATACTCTACAGTCTACCACAGGTCAGCTATGAATGTGTTCAGCCTATCATCGTCTGTACCACAATACATTCTATAATTTCTTGTTATTGATCACTTATTCTTAATACTCTATTGTAGATTAAGATATATAAAGTATAAAGTAAAGCATGAAGTTCAAATTTTTGGGTGAGGCCTTCCCAGGCACCTTTTGTCTAGACTCTGAAGAGGGCTGATCTGATGATGCAAGATAATGGCAGAGAAATAATTCATAAGCAGTCAGTTAAAGTTTCATTAGAGTCAGCTTGCTTTTATTCCATGGCCTTTTCTCTGCCATGAGTCTTTTTTTTTTTGTTATCTGCTTTCTTTTATCTGAGCAGCTCCTCCCTGCTTCTCTTCTGGTTCTTTGCCATTTGCTGATCCCCCTGCCTACCCCCAAGCAGACTCTTGATCTTTATATAAAAATAAGCCACTCCATCCCAGGTGTGAGCTGGTTTGATCATCCAGATGGGATTAACATGTCAAAAGAAGTTAGGGAAACAGAAAGTTGGAGGCAGGGTTATATTCTATTACTGTTCCAAATCACCAAAGTTATGTATTAATAGGAAAAAATAAACATAGAAAACATAAGGTTTAGTGCTATTTATGGTTTTGTGCATCCTCACAAGCTCCTGAAAGAGTTTACTCAGCAATAATTTAGAGTCAAATAAAGTTTGCTACACAAGTATTGTCACATGTAATAAACATAAAATCTGATCCTAATACGAAAATGGTGTTACGATGCCAAAGAAATATACTCAACTGTACTATTTCATTAGTAGAACCATATACTTCAGCTACTTTTTTTTCAGGGAATTATGTATGGAAATAGTAATAAATAGATGAAAGATGTCCAGTCTTTAGATAAGCACCTTTCTATTTAAACCAATAATCCAAACTAAATATTGCTCTGAAGTTTCTGAAGGGTGATATATTCTCAGTTTTTACATTCTGTATTTTATTGTACTATATCTTTGGATGTCACCTCATTGTTTCGAAAGCAATCAATATTTTCCTGCTGAATTATGTGCTATAATTATGATTCATCCACTATTACAAACATATAATTCTTTGTTTTTATTTTATGTTAACTCCATTTTTCTCTGAGCTAAGGTAATTTTTCTTGATATGCAATAGGTACTAAAATTGAGTGAAGTTTATACAACTATGCTTTTATTTATAAAACATTAAACAATTATTTTCTTTTATAATAGTAGCTTTTAGACTTATTGTCAGGTTTCATAAATATCTCTTGTGTATTTAATGATTATGCAATTTGTTTATAATTTAGCTTTAGAAGAATAGTCGTATCTTTCTGCATCATTTAAAATTACAATTAGTTAATCATGAATTTCTTGCTTTAACAAAACAGATTTCCTGTCTACCTGTGAAAATTAGAGTTTATCATACAGACATATCATGGTTTATCTGATTTTACTGTTTTTTTTCTATTATTTATTGTCTTCTTACAATGTTTTCCAAGTGATAAGGCACTAGAGAAGACAGAAACAAGGAGTTGTCATTTACATAATTCTTAGAGTTGAATTGAAATTAGTTTGAGAAATACTTTACACAGGATTAAAAAATGGAGTTTTAAAATAATTAATCAGCACAAAAATTAAAAAAACGAACTTTGGAGTCCAGAAATAAAACATGGTCAAGTGAAAAAAAAATAAGTAAGAGAGAAAGAAAAATAAATAAGAGAGAATGTTTTATGTTTTGACATATTTTCCCATTGTTTATAATGACTAGCTGATATTCTAAGATATGAAAATTAAAATAGATAATATATTGGACAATAATAAATAATAATTTGACAGAAAAAACTCAGCATTGTTGAATTTAAAGTTTATAAATCACTAAAATGTAGATCCTTGACCTTTGTTTTCAGTTCTGTCAATTTCTACATAATTTGACTGGATTCATATCTAGCATATGCAAGACCTAATTTCAGCTTTCCAAACTTCATGTTACCTACCAAAGTCTCCACTGAACATTGTTCTGGTACCATGGAATACTGGCTCTACATATCAAATTTTGCTGGGAAGAGCTATGCAAAAGTTTTACATCAAATAAAGCAATTAGTCAGTAATAGCAGTTTCCATAATTAATTTAATCTTAATGGATACTGTCTTACAATATTTGTTCTATCATTAATTTATAATTGCAATGTTACTTCCTCATAACATAAGTGTCAATAACTCTACCACTGTTCAAGGTCAAATCTTAGGAGACAATTCAAATCTTCAGAGACTTTTCATTTCCTAAATTCAGCCTATGACGTAAAACTGTAACAATAAAAAAGTGTGATATGAGAATAAAGATAGTCTCTCAGACCAATGAAATAAAATTCAGAATACAGAGCCAGATTTTCAGATAAATGGTCAGTTCTTATTTGACAAAGAAGAAAAGAACATGGAGTGAAGTAAGGAAAACTTCTTCAGCACATGATATTTGGAAAACTGTTTGGCCATGTGACAAATAAAAGGGATTTTAACATCCTTCAAACACCACTTACTAAAATCAAAAAATCAATGAAAGACCTGACTCATTTAATCATATTTGGGAATGACTGGGAAAACTCTTCATGACAGAATCTAGGGGTACCATCAATGTTTTATAGTTTATAACCCAATGTCATTTTATAGTTTATAATTAATTCAATGGACATATTCCAAGAAAATGAAAGCAAAGATAAATACCACTATCAATCTAAGAATATGCTCAACCAAAAAGGAAGCAATTACAACCCAAAGATTAGAAAATCATATTTTCTTCATGCATGTGATAAACAACTGATATCAAGATAAATATAATAATGGTAGAATTATAAAATAAAAAATAACCAACCTTATAAAAAATGGGTGCAAGAAGAGAAGAAAAATTTTTCTAAAAGAATATAGACTGAGGCCAGAATAATAGCACAGAGGATTATTATTGTTGTGTATGTCCTGATTTAAACTATGCACATTAATCAATTAAAATGAATTAATGCCAGGCTTAAACTATAATGCAAGCTTGCCTTGCATGAGAACAACCTACGCTCAATACCTGGCATCCCAGATGCCAAGCCTGCCAGGAATAATTCCTGATCACAGAACCAGGAATAACACCTGAGCACGGCTGGATGTGGTTCACAAAATCAAAACCAAAAAAAAAAAAATATCCATGCCTTTGATAACAGTTCTATATCCATTGTATTCAGGCAAACAGACAAGTTTCTTCACAACAGAAACCTCAGAGGAGTCTTCAAGAAGTTGAACAAACTAGCAAAGATAACAAAGGCAGAAAACATTAAACTCAAAATCCTCTTTTGAATTTTTTTGTTTAATAATGTTCTTACATAGTAAAATGTATAATTATATATAGTACTCTTTATTTTTATGTTCAACACTGCCATCTATTATATTATATTATATTATGAGACAGTTATTTTTCCTTCTATATTTTTCATAGCTTTCCTTTTGCTTTTTTAAATAATTTTTGACTGAAAGAGACACATGATGAACTGCAAAATTTTATTAGAGCCTTTAGACAATTATTTAAAATTTAGAAGAGGTTTAGATTAATAGCAAAATTGAGAAGAGACAAAGCTTCCTCATATACTCATCAATTTATAACCTACTCAATTATTAGCATTCTCCACTAGCATGGCATTTATTAATATCGATGTACACTAATGCACCAAAATCAACCAATAGTAATGCTTATTATGAGTGGTTATATTTTGTGAGTTTTTTTGTGGATTTTTTTTGGTGTATGTATTATGTTGTTTTTTTTTTATAGTTTGGATAAACCTTAAATGATATGTCATTCCATCCAGATTATTTTCACCACTGTAAAAATATCCTTTTCCATCTATTGATTTTCCTTTCGTCATTCTATGTCTTTTGCAACCGATGATCTTTATGTCATCAGAATTTTTTTTCCAGAGAGTTATATAGTTAGAATTCTTTAGGCTTACTTATGTAGTCTTTTACAAGAGGAAATTATTTACTCATCACCAAATAATTAAATTGTCTTGTGCTTTCTAGTGGGCTCACATCTCACCAGTGGAAGGGTATATTGATTGATTCCAAGTTTTGCAATGTAAATAAAGCTGCCCCTTTCACATGGGAATGGGCACCTTAGTAGCTTTTCTGTTCTCATTTGGGTCTTGCTTTTCAAAGACTTTCATGCTTTTGTACTGCTTTGGGTTCCAAGAGTATATTTTCCAATCTACACTACCTGAACCTCCTCACTCCCTGCCTGCAACAACTTTAAGTTCAATAAGAAGAAAAAAGAGTGTACCCAATATTTTAACAACTACATCACCAATAAATGTATGGATGGAAAATAGGTTCATAAGAAATAACTTACATCATATGTCAAGTTAAATAACAAAGAGATGGGGACAGAAAGATGGCACGGCAGTAGGGCGTTTGCCTGCACGCTGCTGACCCAGGACAAAGTCAACATCTCAAAAGCTTAAAATACTTACAACAAGCAAATATTAAAAAAAAAACTAAAAGCTTTCTCATGTATTGTGGTGGAAAACAAAATTATGCATTTTTGTTGTTTCCTACATTCACATATACACACATATATCATATACACAATAAAATCTCACAATAATGCTTCTTGATATTTAGTGAACAAGCTTTTATTTTTCTAATTTATGTCTCATACTCTCAAGTCTTTAATCTTAATATTTAAAATAATTTTATTTGAAAGAAATAGAACAGAAGTTATTGAATAAAAGTTTTTCTCTGTAAATATTAATTGAGGATTTATTAGTTAAATATCATTAATTCACTTATATTAATGCAAGTTATAAAACAGTAACATTTAAGTGACCTATTTGTATAATTTATTGTAAAATTACATTAAATTTTATTAATGTACAATGTTAATTATGTAATATTTATAACTTTATATTAGTTTTCTACATAATCAATTTTCAAATATCCTATTTTTGCAAAGCTAAGATAGCATACATTTTGTATTAATGCTAACACTTATTTTCATAACTACCTATACTCTTGAATCCTATATATTCTATATAGAAATAATAATAATAAAGTGTAGATTGCTAAATTTGCTTTCATTTTATTTCATGGAACTTTAGAATTTATATTTTCTCATTTAATTACTACAGTTAATAGCATGAGTAGGATATTTACCTTGCAATCTACCCAACTAGTTATTTCCTGACATTCCTCTGAGCCCCTACAGTAGTGATTCCTGAGAGCAGAGCCAGAAACAAGCCCTGATCAATTCAGGGTGTAGTCCTAACACAAAAAATAATAATAACTTCGGAGTAATAATGACTCGAGTGACTCACAAAATCACAAAACTTTTTATGTATCTATTCACAACTACCATTTTTATACAATAAATGAAAAGAAATTCATCACCTGCATTCATCAACAATGCAAGGAGTATAGCTGAGATCATGAGACAGTTGCAGATATTATTATGAAACATGTCTTAAAGAATTTCTACATTAGTTTACGTGAAGTTCATGATCTCTAACTCTATATCGAAGAACATTTCTCCATGGTTTACCATCATAATACAAGATCTATTATGTAAAGTGTCATGAATTTGTCAACCTGACAAGATTTTCCCATTATTTAATATTAATACTATTTTAAATGCCCTTCTATAAAAATGTGATTCTGACTATTTTATATTCAGTAAAATCAACAAATGTATTTTGATTTGAAAAATATAGTGCTGGCTCGATTCCAGCTTTTAATGGGTGAAATTAGGGCAGTAGGGAATTGTACACAGGACTTACTCCTGGCTCTGTAATCAGGCATCTGTCCTGGATGGGCCTCTGGGACCAATATGCAAAGTCTAGTGTTGAATCAGGATCATTCATGTGCAAGCGAGCACATTAATGATGAGATATCTCTCCAGGCAGATGCTTGACTTTTTAAAGTTTTATCTGTCAGAACAATGCCTCTAGCTAAAAGTTCAGATCCCCTTCTATGAGATTGTGAAACATGATGTCAGTGTAAACAAATACTTTTTTATTTTTGTCAATTGAATACATTTTCAGTATAAAGAGCAGGGAGTCAACATGTAGTCATTTTCCAGTAAATAGTTGTGCCCATATCAGAAGACAAAAATTTGATATTGTGAGAGCCTGTGATTAATAATATTAATTCAACCAACCGTGGGACCATTTCAATCTTTTTACACTTGGCTTAAAGACCTATTTTGGCATCATTGTATTCATATTGTTTGTTTTAGCTAATTCCAGTCATATTTCATCTGTGATTTAAAAAATGCCTATTATCTAATCCCCTGTCCTGCATGCTTGCTTTTCTAGCATTAAAAAACTATAACCTTCCCCTTTGTTGGCAGGCAAATTTACTCCCTTTAAAATAATACAGTAAGAAGGAATAAAAAATATAATACAGGGAGAATAAATAGTGATTTTATCATAGAAAATATTTTCAAGCACTGGTATAATAGAGTGATAGAGATTAATAGTGCAATACTATTTGAAAATAATACAATTCTGGTCTTATCCTGAGTAAAACAACTGACAAGTCACAATGAGAAAGATATGCAGGCTCTAAGTTATTTTCAAGGAGATTTGTATTTAAATCATAAAAATTAAAAGAACTACCATTTATAAACTAGAATAGAACAAATAAAACAAAGTGTAACATAGTCTAGAATAGATTCTGGAATAGGAAAAACAAAGAAACAAATTAGTAACAAACTGTAAATTCTACTCAATTGATAGTAATGTACCAAAATTGTTTAATAGGTTTGACAATATTTAAAAAAATAAAAAGCTAATGTTAATGGTGTGAAAGAATAGATTGGATAAACAGAAACTTATTTTATATTATGTACATGTAAATTTATCAAATTAGTCATTACACTTAAAATATGATAAACATGGGGACAGAGAGATAGCATGGAGGTAAAGCATTTGCCTTGCATGCAGAAGATTGGCTGTTCAAATCACGCATCCCATATGGTCCCCTGAGCCTGCTAGGAGCAATTTCTGAGCATAGAGCCAGGAGCAATCCCTGAGTGCTGCCAGGTATGACCTCAAAAGCCAAAACAAAGAAAAAAAGTTAGAAAAATATAATAAACATTTTTTAAAGTATGCCAAAAAATTAACAACTAGAAAAAGAAAATTAGGGCAGGAGGGATATTACAGTTTTGATGTATCCTCCACATGGCAAATGCTGGTTCAATTCCAAATACTGCCTAGGGTCACCTTTAACTCAAGAGTTACCCCATAAGGATCTTAGAGTGATAAACAATCAACTTAACTTTAAGAGATTGTGTAAAATACGTTCAAAGTAATAAAAGAGAAGCAAGGTTTTAGGACAGCTACTAACTAGAGAAAGAACAGAGGGGAAAAATATATATACACATATATATGTAAATTATTTCCAGAGCTGAGCTTTCAAAATCATTCATCAGGGCCCGGAGAGATAGCGCAGCGGTGTTTGCCTTGCAAGCAGCCGATCCACGACCAAAGGTGGTTGGTTTGAATCCCGGTGTCCCATATGGTCCCCCGTGTCTGCCAGGAGCTATTTCTGAACAGACAGCCAGGAGTAACCCCTGACCACAGCCGGGTGTGGCCCAAAAACAAAACAAAACACAAACACACACACACACACACACACACACACACACACACACAAAATCATTCATCAGTAAACCAAGACATATTAACAAATGAAATTCTTTAAACAGGCTTAGCAGTGATTTTGTCTCTCATGCTATGTAATATTTTGTGGAACAACCTTTGGAAGTTCGTGACTTATTTTTCATAGAAACCTTGGCAATTAGCTTTAAATTTAAACACTAGACCATGTATGAGTTGAAGTAAAGGAGTCTTCATGCATGCTTAATGGCATTGAAGGACATAATGTTGTGTCTGTCTTCAGAATGAAAATGGTAAATATAAAATCAATGAATGACAACTGTAGGTCAATTTAATAATTAGAAGTATATTTTAATTTTTTATTATGTAGCTATTTATTTCCATATTGTTATTTAAGCCTCCAGCCATTTATCTGTTCCAACAGTTATATTCTGATAACGACAATAGTTATATAATTTGGTTCTTGGAGTCAAAGAACTTATGTACAAAGTGCCACTTTCAGAAATTATCAAAATGAGCAAACTATGTTACTGCCAAAGTCAAAATATTCTGTTTAAATTGTTCCCTTTAGGTATAAAAATAGGAACCTGCAAACTCAAATATTAAAGTATGAGATAATAATAATCTTCAGTGTATCAAAAAGATTTTCCTGTAGTGAATTGTAATGGACTAACCTTTTCAGTCTCTGTCTGAATCCTTAAAAGTATATACTAATATGATTAAGACAATATACAATGTGATTAAGTCCAGCATAAAAATGGGAGATTAGGTATCCGTTGTGTGGAACTGACTTGTTATGGGATCAAACTCCAAGTAGGGCTAAATTCCAACAAATTATTTATTTATTTTTGTTTTGCTTTGTTTTGTTTTGGGCCACACCCGGTGACTCTCAGGAGTTACTCCTGACCTTGCGGTCAGAAATCACTCCTGACTTGGGGAACCATATGGTCACCTGGGGATCGAACAACGGTGTCCTGGTTAGCACCGTAGCAAGGCAAATTCCCTACCGATTGTGCCAATGCTCTGGCCTTATTTATTACTTATTATACCTCATTCCCTATTTCCAAATCTCACAGATTTTTCTAATTTCATGTATTTATGTTTGACAAGAATTTTCATTAAGACACTTCAAAATATAAAGTTGTTAATGACAGTTGTTTCAGGTATGCAATATTCCAACTTTAATTCCACAACCAATGTCTCCTTGCATCCATCAGAATCCCCAGCTTCCATGACTTCCTCAGAAGTGCGAGAAAATAAGTTAATGAAAGACAACTTATGTTAATTAATTGCTAAATGATTTTTATCTTCCTTAATGTCTTAATCTAGTCGAGGACAACCTTTCAACATTAGTGAATGCTCTACGTCACGTCATAGGATATCCTGGAAAGGACTAAAACTAGTTTTAAGGCTCTAAATTCCCTTAGCTGTCAAACATTCATGATGCTCTGTAAATCCCTTCAAAGGGTAGCTTTCTGATGTTGTACTTGCTGTTCACCATTCCAGGTGAGGCTTGTTTCCAGCTGATATCACTCAGCCTATTCCAGATTGGGAGCTTGAGTCCCTACCAACCAGATGGGTCCCAATCACCTTCGCACTGAACCTGTGCTATACTGAGGACCCACACACCACAAATACTGAATCCATGGTCTTGCAAGCTTTACTAAACAAATCTACTCAATAATTACATGCTACTGATAATTATTCTTCTTGTTATTCTGTGAACATAGACAGAGAGGAGAGAGAGCAACTTGTAGCATCCTCTTCAACATTTTCCAGTTAGATTAACTACAAAGACTCACTCCCAGCACAGCAAGAACACTTGAAAACCAGTAGGGATAAAACTAGAAATCCACCAAATTTCATTTTCAAAATCAATATTACTGAAGATATAACAGCATTGGTAAATCCTTGGACTGCGTCTTTCATGATGGTCAGAATGAGGATGTTCAATGGGTTAAAAGAAATAATAGCACAGATAAAGTTAGCAAAACAAAATATGAGAGTTAAAAAGGAAAAATATAATGCTGTTGAAAATGAAGAGCATGCAAAGTGATATTGAAGTCAATAGAAACTTTGAACAGCAGAATAAGATAAGCAATTAATCAGCTTCATTTGCTCTGAGAAGGTCAAGGAAATGAACAAAGAAGAGGAGGTGAAAAATGGATAGCATACCAGAGTTTAAGAGGCAAAAGAAACATGCGTCTTTAAAGTAAAGGAATAAAGTAATGAAGAAATAATAGCTCAAGAAATCTATAAGAATTTCCAGGAATGGAAAATTATAGGCACCAAAAATGCAGCGTACCGTACACTCAAAATGATAAAATTAAAAGATAGAAACAGAAAAGCTAAAGATCATAAAAGAACTTACTATGAAAACGTACATGATATATATAGCAGATTTACAAAATTAGACTCCAAGAAAGAAAAATGTGAGGTATGTAGTATAAAATCTGACTGAAATTTTAACAAAATGGTTGCTTTATAATAGACTTGTAATTATTCGATACTTAAACATAAGCACTTGAGTGATACTAAAATTAAATATATTGAAACAATTTTAATTGACAATGAAAGTATAGGGTTGATTTAGTAGAAATTGCAAATAACTGCTCCATACTCTATTCTTTCCTACAAAAAAATTCATATATCTTTCCCCAAAAATGATTACTATTAATTATTGAAATTGGAAAAATAACATCCACTTAATCTTCAAAAAGACTGTATTATTTTTGCAACAATAACCAAAGTATATTTATTAAGTTTCTTCATTAGGTCAGGCAACCAATGATATTATTTTTATGTGATATCTCTAGTATATTACTTTAGCAAGGAAAATGTTGGAGTCTAGGATATAATAACTTACGTTAAGTCATATATAATAGAGGCCCCAGCTGGAAATTCACTTGCTTATAGATTCAAACTGTAAAGTGTTTGATTTTGAACTTTTTATTAGTGTTTTAACATAGAGGGGCCCGGGAGATAGCATGGAGGTAAGGCGTTTGCCTTTCATGCAGAAAGTCATCGGTTCGAATCCCGGTGCCCCATATGGTCCCCCGTGCCTGCCAGGAGCAATTTCTGAGCATGGAGCCAGGAGTGTTTTAACATAGAAAGAAATGGGGTGGATAGATAATATAAACTTTCTCAGAGACCCTATCTTCAAGTTTGCCCATAACGTGGCATTGTACTAGAGAAGTAAATTGTTGTGTTTTTATGTATTTCCTAGCAAACCATTATAATCACATTAACAAAGACTATACAGGATAAATTTCCCATGTTTCTATGGAAATTTATACGTATTAAATGCAATGAGCGTATCAAAAAAGAGTTTGCTATGTTTTA
>PVKC010035059.1:0-13587 GCA_004027635.1 Crocidura indochinensis
TCTATCTATCTATCTATCTATCTATCTATCTATCTATCTATCTATCTATCTATCTATCTATCTATCTAATCATCTATCCCCTTCAGGGAAACTTCAGGAGAGCATTAAAAAGCAAAATTCTTTCTTCTTCATGATTCTCTTGGACTGTGATAATTTATATTTCTTTTCACTACATTTGGCATCCCTGTTGAGGCCTGGGAATTTTTCCCTCCACTTCTTGACCCAGCCAACTCCTATTCATTCTTAAAAACCCCCAAATGAAACAGTTTCTCATTCTGATAGTCTTTTTCTGGGTATCATCATATCAACATATAATGGCATGCTCTTCTTTTTGAATCCACAAAATCACTGCTTTTACACACTCTGTTTTTGCAGTGAGTCCCAGGTATGGTGACCACTGGAAATCACTGCTGGAAACCCACATTTAATGTGTTGATGGGTCTATTCCTTTGTCTCCTCATGTGTGAAGTAGGAAAAGGTGCCTTCCTCTCATTAGAAAACAGCAAAGAAAATAGAATCAAGTTTAACATTGGGTAATAAACTCTGGGTCAAGATGAGCTGTGTTCTTACTCTTTCCTTTCCCTACTTCCTAGGCTGGGTCTCAGTTATATTTATGCCAATATTCTCTCCAAAGAATTGACCATGGAATGATTGATGGATACAGGTTGGAGGTGAATGAAAGCTCTCTCTTTTCTCCCCAAGAGAATTCTGCTTGCTTTAGAAAGGTCTCATCATTTTTCCATTCCGTAACTACACACACACTCCATGTCTTGATGAGAGGATGGTACCTGAATATATACTTTCTCCCTTTTGTATCTCACTCATTACTTGGGAGGAAGAAGGCAAATAGGGACCCCAAAGATAGTAGAACAACCCCTCCTCTGTCACAAAACTTGCAAATGCTGAGAACAAAGAGCAGAGATAGTTCCCTGCAGGCTGATCTAGGAGAAAGTGGATAAATATTGAGTTTGGGAGTAGAGGTAAGACTGACTCCTAAGATCTTCCTCCCCAGCCGACTGGGCTGTAGTTTGCTTTGCCTAGGACCTTCAGGAATTGGGGCCCAAAGAGGAACTCTACCTGCCACTCCCAGCAGTAAGTTGGAAGTCAGACTCCATCCTATTAGGATCCACACTCCACAAACACTCCCTTGAGCATGTTCCAACAGAAACAACACTGTGTAGTTGTCATGAGGAATCAAGTCTTAATATCTGTCCCCAACACCATTCTCAGTATTGATGGCTCATCACAGACTTGAAATTGACCATCATGGCAGTTTTTACACCACAGAGTTTGGCTCCCAGGTCTTTTGTTTTTCGGGCACTGTAATATGAGCTGGCTCTTGGCCCCTTCTATAGTGCTGATGGTATTGCTGGAAGGGAGAACTTCCATTCTGGAGGACAAGTGGTGGTCACCTCTGCTGGGTATAATAATGAGCCCATTTTTAGGATGAGATGTGGAGGCTGTAGGCTGGGCCTGCACCTCACTTTCCCCTGGACTGCAGCCTGTCTGAGAGTCAGCCTAAGGCTCTGACTCCATCCCCCCATGGCCCTGCCATCTGGCCTCCGAAACTCAGAATGTCTACTTGCAAGATGATTAGCAATTCTATTTTTAATGTACACATGTGTTTACCCTCCCACAACTACTTTAGAACAATAGGGCGTAAAATACGAAGGATTTCTTTTTTTCCCCCAAGTAGGTTTAATTAGAATCAAAGCCACTTTATTTCCTCTTTTATTATTATTAAAAATAAATTGTTCTTCCTTTGTCCAAGATTTGCGGTAGGAAGCATTTATGAATAGGACTCGGCAGCGGCGAGCATTGTCCTACAACTATTAAGGCCCAAATAGCATTTTCCCCCCTCTTCCAGAAAATGTGGTGGCTGACTATTTTTTCCTGAGTACTTTTCTAGTAAATCTCCCTGCTAAATTGGCCACTTTATTCATGATGATTTCTTCAAATATATCATTCTTGTGGCACAATATGAATAATGAAGAGGAATATTTTCAAACACACACAGGGCGCTGAATGAAGCGAATGGTCGGGGCATTAAGCAAAGTTGGGTGTGACTTTTATCATCCCCATAAATCTCACAGAAAACCTGGGGATGGCAGAGGTTTTAGAACCAAAGACCCAACGTTGGAGAGCTTTCTTCAACTTTGACCTTGTTTGCAGCACCCAGATTGACCCAAAGTAACACACTGGGTATGGCTGAGTGGGGGCTTGTTGAGGGGAGGGCTGGACTAGGACAGCCATCAACACACCTGTCCCTTCCGTCTGATAATGGGGTACATGCACTCAGTGTGGCCTGGTATAGTCCCACATCTAAGTTAAGATGCCCACATCCATCATATATATACTCAGTTCTATTGTAGCAAACTCAGTTTATATTCTGGGCCTCCTAAACATTAGCTTGGGCATGATAAATCATTGTTAAAGCTACTGAGAATTTAAAAGACCTACACTGAGGGCCAGAGAGCGAGAATTTCACAGGCTAAGATTTTTGCATGTTAGTTTTCATACCTGACATGGCCAGCCAGAAGCTCTGAGCTAAGAGTATTTCTGAAGATCACCATAGGGCTCAAAAACAAAGCAAAGAAAAATAGTTTTAAAATTAAAGGGTCAGGTGCCTGAATGATAGACTAGTGGGGAAGGCATTTGTTTTGCATGCGACTGACCTGGGTTGATCCCCGGCATCCCATCTGGTCCCCTGAGTCTGCCAGTAGTGATGATTTCTGAATGCAAATCCAAGAATAAATGCTGAGAAATGGATGTGACCCCCAAATCTGTAGCTAGTCACTTTAAGCACACTCGATTTTAATACCCAAAACACATACCCTGATTTCACTAATCACCTCAATCTAATTTCCCTAAACACAGAAGCACATACCCTTTTATAATCTCCTCCCCCATCCTACCTGATTACTCTCTTCTAATATGAAAATCCATTTCCCACCCACAATAAAGAGTTACTTTCCTGGGATAGGAGTGGCAGCACAGCAGTAGGGCATTTGCCTTGTACGTAGCTGACCTAGGAAATGTAGGATTGATCCCTGGCATCCCATATGATCCCCTGAGCCAGGAGTAATTTCGGAGTACAGAGCCAGGAGTAATGCTTGAGTGCTGCCACCTGGTGTGGTTCCCCCAAAACAACAACAACAACAACAACAACAACAACAACAACAACAACAAAAGATTTACTCTCCTGAAGTTGGTTGATGCTTCTTTGTGAGTACTTTTCTCACTTGGGATCTGATCTCACTAGTAACTTCTACGTTTGGGATCTGATTTCACCAGCATCAATTACAAAAACCAAATAATAAAATAAAATTAAAATAAATAATAATAATAGATTAAAAAATAAAGTAATAAAAATAAAGGGCCAAGATTGGAAAAGGGGGACACTTCGAAGTGTGAGGGAAAGTAGGTCAAATTATCAGTTTTCAAACATTCTCTTCTGTATCCTGCCTTTCATCTCAGATCTGCACTCTGGCAATTGCCTGTTGGGGGTTTAAGGAATAGTTTTGGGTTCCCCTAGGTGAGGGGAGAAGTGCACATGGCTTGGTTTGAGGGCTGAGGGTTCCTACTGGGATAGATTGGGAGGCAGGGCAATGTGGTGGTGGTGGTGGAGGTGGTGGTGGTGAAGCTGTCCTTTAACTGTTACTTCCAAGGTTCCCCAGGTTCTTGCCCTGGGACAGGATCACGAAGAACCCTGAGTAGCCTCCTCTACTCAGGATGAGTCCCAGTGGGTGATCCCTAGATAGATCATGGACACATGAGAATGAGGCTCTGATACTACAGACACAGACACAGACACAGGCACAGAACTAACTTGACCTACCTGCCCCTTTTCAGAAAAAAGGTATCCTTGTCATGGAGCTTGAGACTTGGGTCAAAGTGTCCATACGTGACCAAACAGCAAGTTCTGGGTCTCTTCTTGCCAAGTGCATGCCCTCTGGGTCCTTCCAGCAACCATCCTCAGGACACTGCTATCCACTTTGGAAAATATTGATCAAGAAAATTCAGCCCCTTTGATGCTCTCTGACTTGGTCTGCACCTGGCCATTCAATGGATTTCTCTAAGCCCTCTAGACTCAAACAATTTTCCTAATCTTGCCCAGTTACTGCTGTTTTGTGGCATCCCTGGGTGCCTTGTGGGATGTCTGTGCCCACTGGTTTCTCAGCTTAGGGGACCGTCATGTTCTTGAGTACCTAGACTAGAACCTGCCATTGCCTGTGATCTGTCAGAGCTTTGGAACAAATAAACAAGGAAACGACCACACATTGGGCAGCTTGTTGGAGCACCTGGAGCAGAGCTGGGTGGGAATTGGGTCTAGAGAGAGAGAAAACCAGGATAGTTCCTCTATGGTCTTTTATGCCTACACTCACTTTGAGCCTCAGTTCTTTGCTGGGAGGCTAGGGACCTCATTACCCTCAGCCGTTCCAGCCCTAGGACAGGCATGAAGAACTTGTAGTTGAACTCACTGCCCTGGAGCACTTGACCAAGAGTAGCACTGATGAGCATTGTCTTTGTTCTGGCTGCTTCCCCTCTCTGAGTCCATGCTGCTCTGAGGGAAGGTCCCTGGGGTTCCAGGTGATGTCCCTGGGGAGGGAGATGGGGCTGGCCAGATGTGTAGGAGAAATTCCTGTAGAAATGGGAGCTGCTGTATCTGTGCCCAGCTTGGCCTTTGTCCTTTTGAGCTACGGCTCCTCTGGACGACTCCATGAGTCTCATATTTGTCAGCAAAGCAACTGTCTGGTCTGCGGTTACTCTGGGGGAGGAGGGTCTGAGGAGACTACAGAGAGGGAGGAAGGACTGGACAGGCACAGAGAAGAGAGGGTCTGGGGGAGCATAGAGAGGGAGGAGGGACTGGACAGGCACAAAGAGGAAGGAGGAGCTTTGGGGGGAATCACAGAGAGGGAGGAGAGTCTAGGGGCACAAAGTGGAAGGAGGGTCTGGGAGGAGTACAGCAAAGGAGGAGGGCCTAGGGGCAGAGAGGGAAGGGTGCTGGGGAGGTACAGAGAGGAAGGAGGGACTAGGGAGCACAAAGAGGGAAGAGTGGGGAGCACAGAGAAGGAGGGAGGGTCTGAGAAGCAGAGGAAGAAGGGGAGGAAGAAGAGGGAAGAAGAGGGAGGAAGCAGAGGAAGAGTAGTGGGAGGAGGGTCTGAGAAGCAGAGAGCAGAAGGACTGTCTTGGAGAAACACAGGAAGGGAGGAGGGTCTGGAGGAGTACAACAAAGGAGGAAGGTCTGGGGGAGCATAGAAAGAGAGGAGGAGCTGGAGTATAGAAAACGAGGAGGTCCTGTAGAAGGAGGAGTATCTGGAGGGATCACAGAGAGAGGAAGGTCTGGGGGCACAGAGAGGGAGGAGGAGGGTGTGGGGAGACAGGAGAAAAAGAGGGTCTGAGAGCACAGAGAGGGAGGAGGGTCTGAGGGCAGAGAGGATGGTCTGCCGTCACCCTTCCGGTGATGGGCAGGGCCAAAAGACCATGAAGAAGATGACGCCCACTTCTTCCCCTTCTTTCAGCTGCCCCCAAGTCTCTTGTCATAGAGATAAGAGCCTCATGTAGAAGAATCTCACCCCAAAGAACTTGGGGACCCGTGGCTGCTCTGCAGAGGGTGTTGGAGCTGCTGCAGAGACCCAGTCCCTCATCGCCCAGCCTACTGGCACGTGAGTCATCCAGAGGAGAGACCTGAGTCAACTCCAGAACACAACCAGGGCTAAAACTGGCTAAAACAGGCGGCAGGCTCCTGACTCATTCTCTTGGTGGCAGTGGGGGGCCTTCCTGGCACAGGCCCAGGAGACCTACACGTGCTGATGAGACTGACCTGTCCCCTACTTTTTCTGGAGGCACAGTGAGTGGGCACATGACCCCATCCACCCCTTCTCCTTTGTGGCAGGTTCTGGGGATCTCAGGACAGAGCAGCAAGTCTCAGAATGTAATATGACCCCACAGCTTTGACTCAGGCTGCTAGGGAGTGTGTGCTGTTGATTTCCATCACCCCCTGGGCCATGAGCTGCCACCTCAGACCCAAGTCCCTGCCAGACAGCACGGTGGGACCGGAGGGATCCTCAGGGTGGGATGGCTGCTCCAACTCTCCCTTCAACACCCCAAACACTCCACACTCTGGATATGCATAAACAGCCACACACTCCACACATATACACACATTCCATGACACACACACATTTGCACATGCACCACACATGCACACTACACACCACACATGTACACATGAGCCAACACAGCACACATACATACCAACTATACACAACATAAAACACACACATGCCACAAACATATAGCACACACTTATAACCAACCACACACAAGCTGCAGCAACTACATACACAGAAATCACAGGCACCCATCACATGTATAAAACATATCACACACACACATATATATATATACACAAGAAACCAAATGCTTTACATATACCACAATATTCTGGACACACTATACCACACACCCCAATATACCAATTACATTCACTACACATGTCACATGAGTACCACATATAGACCAACCACACGATCATATACATAACGCATAACGCATGGCACACATATGGCACACACACACCATATTAGCATACTACAGAATGCCAGTCATACCATACTCCACACACCATTCATGTTCCTCATACCTACCACCCACAAATACCATATATACAAGTTTCACACACTAAGTTTATCTTCCACAGGCCACACAATCTACATCAGTCATATACATTTATTGTACACACCATGCACATGTATAGACTACAAATACACATATCACATTCATACCACAAAGTACACACAACACAATATACCACAAACTTTCCACATATACCAACCGAGCATTTACTACAGACACCTCAACACAAGATAGCAACCACATATGCCACCATCTACACACCCACCCCACCCCCACATCACATATGCATCCGCATGTGTGTGTAAGTAGTTGAATAGTTGTAGTTGTGTGGTTATCTTCTGTATCTGTGCAAAGAGGAAATAGATGCTTATTGTTCTGGTGTAGGGCAGCCAGGACAATTTTTTATGTGAAGGAAAGACCCAACCAAACTCACCAGGATAAAATAAAACAAGAAGAACAAAGACTGACACATATCAAAAAGAACAAGAACAACCAGTGCTGGTGTGGATCAGGAGAAAGGGTTTCTCATTCAGTGCTGGTGGGAATGCTGACTATTTTAGTCTTTTGGGGAAACAATAGGGACATTCCTCAAAAAAATAGAAATAGAGCTCCCATATGAGCCAACAATAACCATTCCTGAGAATATACTCTAGGAACCCAAAAACAGTGCAGAAAAAATATCTACACTCCTATGTTCACATTGTAGCACTATTCACAACAGTCAAAATCTGTAAACGATCTAGTTTCCAAGAACAGATTAGTGGATAAAGAAACTATGGTACATCTATACAATGGAATACTATGCAGCTCTGAGGGAAAATGAAGTCATGAAATTTGCTTATACATTAATAGATAAGAGAGTATCATGCTGAGTAAAATGAGTCAGATTGAGAAGAATAGACATAGAATGATCACACTCATCTGTGGGATATAAAAACATAGCATGAAAATAATATCTAAAAACAACACAAGTGATGGTGGAAGGGACAGAAATGGGACCACAATGATAATAATAATTGGAAATGATTACTCTGGACAAGAACTGGGAACTGAAAGGCAGTAAAGTGATATGTATCACTTTAGTAATAATATTGAAAATCATGGTGCCTAAAGAAAAATAAAGGGGAGAGAGAGAAAAAGAGAGAGAAAAATTTCTGTCATAAATGTAGATTTAGGGGTGGGGTGGAGACTGGAGAGTAGCTGGGACATTGGTGGCAGGAAATAAGCACTGATGAAGGGATGGGCAGTGGAACAATGTATATCTGAAACTCAACAATCTACGACCTTTTTTTGTTTTGCTTGTTTGTTTTGGGTCACTCCCATTTGACGCTCATTGGTTACTCCTGGCTATGTACTCAGAAATCGCTCCTGGTTTGGGGGGACCGTATGGGATGCCGGGGGATCGAACCGTGGCCATGACCATGCTCGCAAGGCAGACGCCTTACCTCTAGAGCCACCGCTCCAGCCCCATCAATCAACAACTTTTTACTTCATTTCTCAGCAATTTAGTTCACAATATATTTGTAAAAAAAAAGGAAACAAGGTGAGAAAATACTAATAGAAAAAGATAACAAAGTCTATGTTGATTTTGGTAGAGAACAGTAAAAATTGATCTAAAAAGAAATTAAATCAGTGATGTGGATAAAAAGTTGAGATGCCTCAGAATGGAGAACCCTGGAAAAAAAAGGTTAAATTGAGATGACAACGCATAATAAATATAGATAATAGAGTGGAAATATTACTGTATATTTTAAGGCAGAAATAAAGCCAGTAGGAATAGAAGTTTTAATAAAAATGCTTGGACTTGTTTTGAATGCAACCACTGTGATTTACAAAGTTGATGGCAATTGGGTTTCAGCAGACAATATTCCCCACTAGTCTGCATCCCTCTATCAATGGCTTTGATTGTTTGTTTGTTTTTGGTCCACAAGCAGTGGCACTCAGAAGTTACTCCTGGCTCTGCACTCAGAAAGAGCTCCTAGCTCGGGGATGTTGGGGATCAAATCTGTGTCTGTCCTGGGTCAGCCATGTGCAAGGCAAACGCCCTACCACTGTGCTACCACTCCACCCCCAAGACACATTTTTAAATTGAATTATAGCAGTGTTGGTTCTTACCATTTGTGTATATCCGGGTCCTCTCATCTCTGTGTCCCAGGTGAGTTCCAGACCCTGACTCTTGCCTCTGTGTTACCTTTAGGTCATCTATTTTTGCTTCCCCTCCATTTCTCTCTATCCCTGGCATTTTTGATAATGTAAAGTAGGGTCAAGGGTTTATCCAAATCTTTGATACCTTCTATCTTCTTGTCATGTTGTTCAACATATCACAGATTAATTAGAACATGCTGTATTCAGGATGAGGACAAAGACAGCATGTTTTTCTGACTTATTTCACTCAACACGACAATCATCCAGTTCCATCCAGGTTGCAGAAAATCGAATGATTTCACCATTCTTTGTGCATGATTTGATCATTCTTTCATCATTTCTATAATGAAAAAAATCTTCATAATCATTTTCATTGTGTATATATACTTTAGCTTCTTTATAATTTTTTATTTAAACACCATGGTTACAAGGTTGTTCATAATACAGTCTTTTTCACAGATAAAGTGTTCATAATACAACTTGTTATTCATAATACAGTTGTTCAGTTATTGTCATACAATGTACCTTCATCAGTGTGAATTTCCCCAGTGTCCCACTCACTCTCCCTGATGTCCTCTTCCCTCCCACCCACCCTCTCCCACATGCTTCTGGGGCAGGCATTTTACTTCTTTCTCTCTCTTCCCTATACCTTATTTTCTTATGACTATTTTTTTTCATTGGACACCCGGGTTTCTTCACATACTGCCTATTGTTATTCAATGAACATAGGTAACTATATATATTTTCAAATTAATGTTTTGGTGTATTGGGGGAAGATGCCAAGCAGTGGGTATTCTGAAGAATCTTCATAGAGGCTGAACCAGATAACATTCCCACCACCTGCAGTGGGTAAGTTTCTTTTTCTTTGTATCCCTGCCAACATGATATGTGCCATTCTCACTGATGTGAAATGATAACTTGTTGTCATTGTAATTTGAATTTTCCCAAAAATAAATGATAATGCCCACTAGCCATCATCATATTTATTTACTCTCTATTTAATAGGATTATTAAACTTGTTGATATTTGTGAGTGATTTATATGTCTTGTATATTAACTCTTAGTTTGACAATTGTATGAAATTTTTTCTCTCATTCAGTTGGGTGTCTTTTCATTTTAGCCCACATTTATTTTTCAATTTTGAAAAAAATATTTATTTTTATAATTGTTTTGTTTGTGGGCCACACCTAGTGGCTATGGGGTCTATAATTAACTCAGTCTCAATGCTTGGGAATTTCTCCTGGCAGTACCTAGATATCATGCAGTTTTGGGAATCAAATCAGGGAAGCCTACATGCAATGCAAATGCTTACCCTATAGCATCATCTCTCTAGCCCCAACAATTTTCTTAAACTAAAATGAAGCTGAGAATTGAGGGAAATGACAAAGCAATGGTCTTAATTTAGAGTCTTTGAAATGGAGGTGCAAGAAAAAGAAAGAGCCATAATTAATTGAGATGGCAAAGAGGTTGGGATTCCTCTACCCTGTCTCAATTGCCTCTTTGCTTATTAACACATGTGTGTAAGGTAAAGGGCATGGCAGAAACAGAAAGAAACAGAACTTAGAGAAAGAACCTATTTCAAGGGTGGTGGCAGAGGCAGGGATAAGAATTTGACACTTAGACCTATTTTGATTCCACTAGGCTCCACCACTGCAAGTCAAGCAATCTCTAGCAGGTCAACTGCATCCTCTGAGTCTCAGTGCCCTTTTTCATGAAATAAAGACAGATCCTTCTAGGACTTTCACTATAACAGCCTTGTAAAAGTTCAATAAGGGAAGACTTGCAGAATATTCAAACTAATAACAAGGAGGGGGGGTTCTTCACAAAGGTTATTTATCATGTCTTCTACTAGAAAATTATATCAAGAGAGTTAATGTTCCTGGTTGTCTTAGAGTATAAGATATCCAGCAAGTCATCCCAGCACTTGGAAAGTCAAACACATGGTTCTATCTTGCAAGGAACAGAAACCCCAGGGACAAAATTATTAACTAAGCATTCCTCAAAAGGGACATAAATGAGCTCTCTGGGAATTAGGAATCTTCAGCTATGGAGCAAACTCTCTTGGAGGCATCCACAAAGGACACTGGTAGATTTACTTCTTGTCTTACATGTCTTATTTGAAGTTTCATGGGGTACAACTATGCAGATGCAAAGTGGAGAGCAGTATGAGAAAATATGAATCATTTAGTCAAGTAGACTAATATTTTGAGTCATATCTCTTGATAAAGATAATTAAACCATTTTAGATAATTATGAATATTTTGAGCTGGAAAGAGTATTTGAAATGAGGCTGGCCAACCTTCAAATCCCAGAGGAAGGAGAATGGAGAGCTGAGGGAAAATGTGACTTTTAAACTCTATCTTCCCAGCAGAAAAATGGGTCAGCTCCTCCACCAAGCTCCAAAAGAAAATAATGGCCACAGATACTTCTCAGGTGGCCTGATCCAGGCTGATGCCTCTGTGATCTTTTCAGAAAGGGAGGAAGGGCAAGTTTCCCTTTCTGGATGCACTATTGCAGTCCAACATCACACCCTACATCCTCTGACAGGAAGAGCCTAGTTCTGCAACTTAATCATGTCAAACTTTCAAGGCAACAAATTTGTTTCAGATCTATAAATTCTGGATACCTCAATATTTAATAGTACCGTCAGCCTAATAGTAGCACAGAAAATTTGATTGGAAAGTTCCAGATAAATATACCAAGCTCAGTAAGCCTAAACATTAACCCAGAAGGCTCAATTAGTACTCACCTAGCCCAGCAAATCCTTAGACACTGATTTTAGCAAGACTATGAGAGATAGAATAATCATATTAACTGACCCATGTTGATCTAAATTTTGATAATTTCATTTGCCTTTGTGCTGTTATACAAATATGAAGCCAATTTGTGTCTTCATGAAGGCAAGCTATGGTGGTGAGAGTGGAGTAGAGACACTGGTGAAGAGAAACTCACATTGGAGGTGGGGTTGGTGTTTGAGCACTCAGTGCCCAGAAGGACTGAGTTATGAAAAACTTGGTAAACCATGTTGCTATAATAGAAAAATAGTAAAAAAAAAAAAGAAAATGACTTAGAAACAAACAAATTCTAAAATCAGAAGGCAAGAGGCTAGGTAATAAGATCATGTAATTGATTTGGGATGTGTGTTGAAAAGCCAAAGTCTGATAGCTCCATAAATTCTCTGAGTCCTTTTGGAGACTTTCTAGTGCAGGTAGGACAGAGATTATGGTTCCTATTTAAAAAGAGGAAACTGAGGTAGAGAGATATGTTTTCATAGACAGTAAGTTGCAGTATTGGGGCTTAATTCTAGCTTTCAGAACACCCAAAGGAATGTGTTTTCAACATAGATGATCATTTCTTTGGAACTTCAGAAAGATGATTCAATATGCTTTTCATTATAGTTATATAATATTACTTTCCTATAAATTAATGAATCTTTAAAAGGTACAATCAAGAATGAAGGAGTTGACTGATAAATGAGAAAATGGATGCATAAATGGATGAGTGGATGAATTCTGGGAGAGATAAAATAGATACTCCTCATTAAAATTTCAATTTAGTTATTAAATGCAGAATCCCTCTGGTCCTCTCCTTCCCACTGACCTAAAAGCAACATGGAAATGTTATTGCAGAAATTCCAAATTGCATCCACATTTTCCACATGTGCTTGCCATCTATTCTCATTTCTGTACAGAGAGAATATCAAGGATGAACTAGCCAGGAACCTCCCCTCAACCCTCATAATTATTATAGGAGAAATTTATGGAATTATAGAATTCCTTTTTGGGGGGCATCAAAGCGAGCTTTCCTTTTGAAGCACAAGCAAGGGAGGCAGATGGTAATGTCTAAAGAGCTAGGATTTGGGAGCCTAGGCAAAGTCTAGTGGTTTTAAGAAAATAATATATATTCTGTATGCATCATACAACAAATAGACTCAACAGATGTTGAGTGGTATACAATTGTACCTGGAGCCTATAGTCACAATTTTAGTCTGTATTCTGCAAAACAGAAGTTCATCTTTCACATTCCCACTCTTTAATAATCCTTTCAACATAACCTACACCAGGAAGCTTTCTCTAAAACCCCTTCCTTCCTTATCTAAATGGCATTGGTCACTTTCTGTTCTGCCTTCTTGGAACCCTGAATCAATCATCATAATGTTTTCTGGAGAGATGGGAAGTAGCTCTTTGCTCTCTTTTTTCTGCAAAAAGTTAAAACTGAGTGGATGGTACCAGGAGCAAACAGTCGCATGAACATTGAGTGGAAATAAAAAATGATCAGACCTAAACACCAAACCCAAAGTCAACGGCAACAGAATCAAGATACCTAATCTACAACAAGCTATACACAGGGGCAACTCAGGGGCAAAGGAGTGAGGTATGGGATGTACGTTGAGAGCAGGGGTGGAGGGAGGACAACACAGCCCTAATTCGCTGTCACTATGTACCTTAAGTATAACTCTGAAAGATTTGTAATTCACATTGGTCACAATAAAAATTATTAGAAAAAAAAACCAAAAAAGTTAAAACTGGGCTAAAGAGATAGTACCAGGGTTAAGACCAATTGCCTTGCAATGTAGATGGCCTGAAATATATCCTTACTCAGCATTGCATATGGTTCCCTGAATACTTCCAGGAGTGATACTTGAGCATAAAGCCAGGAATAAGTCCTGAGCATAGCCAGGTGTGGTCCTAGCCTTTATTCTCCCACAGTGAAAGGTAACTAGATGATTTTCATGGTAAAGAGTTGGTTAGGAAGGGTATTGTGCAGTAAAAAGTCAGAACAGAAATGTCTAACAGTGTGGGG
>PVKC010035060.1:0-13590 GCA_004027635.1 Crocidura indochinensis
GATTTTAACAGTTAGTGCATTAGTTGTCTCCAGAGCCCCTTTGTACATCTTATTTTTAATGGTGTAGCATTTGGAGTCCCAGCAGTGGAAAATAGCACCTGCCTCACAAGCTAAAGGCCACTAATTCAACCTCTGGTGCCTCCCACATACATCAAACAATGCCTAACAGCTCTGCTGTCTGGGATCCCCAATACTGCTATCTTTGGTGCATCACATAGTCATGTAATTTCAATCAGGGCACTAAAGTGTATGACTTCAAGGAACAGCACTAGTAAAGACATGTAAGCAAGTATAAGCAGAAGTCACTGCTTCTCAGAACTTACTCCTGGTGGCACTGTGGGAATTAAATGGATGCACGGTTTGAACCTGGGAAGGCTACATGCAAAACAAGTACTACCTCTCCAGCCCCCTCAAGAATAATTTAAAACTAAGTTATTTATAACCATGGTAAGAGATGCTTTTCAACAAACAAAACATAGGCTCTTAGACAGTAGACCAGTCATCAATAACTGATTGCCAGTTTTCTTTGTCCTTGGAATCAATGAGAAAGGCCAGGGATTCAAATACTATCTGAATAAACAGAAAAACAAAGTTAGTTACTGTCCAGATTCCAAAAAAGAAATCTCTCTTTTGATGTTGATTTAACAAATTAGATACCACCACCTATTTGTTGTTTGAGGATTTTGTTTGTTTTGTTTTTGGGGTCATACTTGATGCTACTCAGGGGTTACTCCTGCCTCTGCATTCAGGAATTACTCCTAGACGTGCTTAGGGTGTCATCTGGGTTTAAAAGAATTGAACTCAGATCATCTATATGTAAGGAAAGTGCTACTACTGTACTCTTATTACTGTACTATTACTGTGACCCTGCCATCACCTCTTTGAATTAACTCAGAAAACGTAACATTCATTGACTGTATATCAAGATCATTATAGTAACTCTAATGTAATGAGTGCCACATTTCCCAGATAAACTGTAGATTTTATGCATTATTTTTACCATAATCTTACAAAGGAATTTTTATTTACAGATGAGGTCACACAGTTTTAGTAGTTTAGGGGTTAAAATAGAGCAATGGAGTTTGGATGAGACAGAGTCTGTATTGAGGCCCAAGTTTTAGCTTCTCTAATTCTAAATTCAAATTCTAATCCCACCATACTGCATCTTTTTGTTGTTGTTTTGTTTGTTTTGTTTAGGAGCACATCCAGCTGTGCTCGAGACTTTTCTCTTGGCTCTATACACAGGAATCACACCTGTTGGTACTTGGGGGAAACATATGGGCCTCCAGGGATTGAACCAGATAGGCTGCTTCCATGGCCAACACCCTACCAGCTGTTCTATCACTCTAGTTTCCATCATAATATATCTTAGAAAAACAGCATAACTAAAGAAATAGCAAACAACCATTATCAAGTGTTTTATTCATCTTGGTCTTTACAGTTACACTGATCTGTCATTAAAATATTGGTTTATTTTTAATGACAATATTCACTACTTTATCTAGACTTGAATATATGCCAATTAAAATAAGGGAAAAGGAGAAAAATTACTTTCCTTTTAGTAATTACTTATGCCAGGCATTGCATCTATCAGATAGCCTAGCCTCCCATGCACTGTCTTATTAAATAAAATAGAAATTCTTGGGGCCCGGGAGATAGCATGGAGGTAAAGCGTTTGCCTTTCATGCAAAAGGTCATCGGTTCGAATTCCGGTGTCCCATATGGTCCCCCGTGCCTGCCAGGAGCAATTTCTGAGCATGGAGCCAGGAGTGACCCCTGAGCACTGCCGGGTGTAAACCCCCCCCCCCCAAAAAAAGAAATTCTTGTGAATGAAAACACTCTGACGAGAAGAATCTAGCAAAAGACCCATAGCAATAAGTGCTTAAGGGAAATGTAAAGCAAGTTAAGGGGATGAAAAGGGAGGTAAATCGATATCTCATTTTTTAAAAGTTCTGATGGTATTTTTCAGAGCATAAAGATCAAAGGTGGGTAGAAGAGAATCAGTGAAGATATTAAAATTAGAGTGGGAGATAATATTTCCTGGGTGGAATGTGCCTCTGTGGATGTATTTATATCCAATTCAGCCACTATCCTACATTATATAAAGTTCTGTTTCCATACTATAGTAGATTCCTTTATATTTTATAAAGCTCCTTATATTTCATAGAACTTTGGACTAAAAATTATTATATTTAATCTTCAAAGCTATTGATTTCTTTCTACCTCAAGGCCTCCACCGACTTCTGGCACTTTATTAAAATAAAACATCACTCTTGCCTGCTTCTTTTTGAATAACCAGGGGTTATTCCTGGTTATTCCTGATTTTTGAGTTTCAAAAAGGAAGAGACTTTCAACCACCCACTTCTCTCTGGGCAGGACTTAATGAGATGGCATCTATGAAACCAATTATGCCCTGGCAAAGAAATTTATTGCTATTTTGATTTCTGTTCTACACTTGGAGTCATGGCTACTTAGCAAGGTTATAAGCGTTGAGCAGAGAACTGCAATTCTCTTGACTATTAGGAGCAAAGTCCTTTGACATGTAGGCATAGACTTTGCTCTCTAAGCAACTTAGAGCATGTTGGATCTTAGAACAACTTAGAACAAACAGAATGGTCTAAGCCAGAGGTTCCTAAACTTATTTGATCTACTGTCCTCATTTTGGAAAAACACTTAATGTCCCACTAAAATTCTATGTATTTTTAGAAATTGTCTCATCTCCCAATTGTATCCCATGATCTTTCTTGTCCCCTATAGTATTTCAACTTGGAAAACACTGGTCTGAGCAGAATATAAAACTTCAAGGAATTTTTTTTTGTAGAGGTGGTCCATCAAAGACAGGAGGTTGTCCAGAGGTTTAAAAGTAGCCAGAGAGAAAGGGAAGATTTCCACCTAGGATTGGAGAGACAGAAATCAGTTTGCAGAACAAAATAAGCATTCAATATGGAACTTTAGTACAAAAGAAAAAACAGTGTAGACAGTATTCATTAAAATACAAGTGTGCATACTGTGAAATGAGAAATTTATCAATAAGTTGATAAAAATAACTATGAGTTATACTGGAGCTAGACTTTAGCTGTAACTAAAGAGATCTACCTAGGTGGTTGGGAACTATTTCCCATTCATATTCACTGTTCTGAAAAAAAAAATAGAATTGGGAAGTGAGAAAAACCTGAAGGGAAATATATTACTATTCATATTCTGTCGATTTCCTTTGTGCTGTCTGAATTTAACCTTGCTAGCCTAGAGCCGGCTTGCAGAAAGATAAGTGACTATGCAATAAATCATTAGGGTGTTCTCTCACAGGAACCACCTGTCAATAAGATGCTTTTGAAATAAGGGGAAGAGACAACAGACTAGTGGGATGGTGGGAGCTTTCAGTTCACTTTAATGTCTCAAAAGAGAACAATAAATGAATTCATTTAAAGATTTTAGAAGATGCCACCTTGTTGAATCAACCTCTGCTTGTATGCCCAGATAAACTAAATGAACCCTATTGATGATAATGCTCATGGCAATAAAAGTAAGGACAAAATATTTGTGATCAATATGGTTCGTGCAGTCTTTTAACCCCATGATCATTTTCAATCTCTATAAGAGCTTTTGGTGATTATTCACCTTTATTTTATAAGTAAGAAAGTTGGCTCAGGGCCAATATTGTACAGTACAGTAGATACTTGCTTTGCACACAGCCAGGCTTGATCTCCAGCATTTTATACGATATCTGGAATTCGACAGATCTGAACCCTGAATGCAAAGTCAAGAGTAAGTTCTGAGCCAAGCATGGCTCAAAAAACAAAACCAAAACAACATAAGCAGGTCTGGGCTCATCTCACAAGAATTTGGGAGAGGCCAGAGAAAAAGAATCATTAGATTTGTGCAGAAATCCAACTTTTGCCCCAGTCAAGAAAGTGAACCAAATGCCTGCCACTGATTGTCCTTATCATTTAAGACAAAATAAATGTCCCACATGTGGCACTTATTTCTCTGTGGAACTCTTCACTCCTCAAAGTAACTTGATGTTTCACTCTCAAACACTATTATTCATATGTATTCATGATTTGTATGTTAATATAAAAAGTCTTGGAGGAAAATATTTTCCATACAGTATTTAACACAATCAATTCAGTTATTGAGTCAGAATTAATTGTGTTCTATTTTATTGGAAGTCTGAAACAAAGATTTTTGCCAGTCTTAGACAATGGGTAACAACCTGTTTCAAAGGCAATGATGAGAAAGAGCCTCAGCTTCTGAGGATCCCAGGGTCAGCATCTCAGGGTCTGGAGTACAACCAGGCTCAGTACAATCAGGTCTTTGTGAGCATCAACTCTGTGTCTTGTGCTTCCTGTAGTGTCTCCACCCATTTCCTTTTTCCAGAACATAATCCTTTTGAACCAACATTACTGAAAATATTCAGTAATATTCCAAAAGATGTCATGAGGTATAACAGGATGGTGAAGGGGATTAGTGGGAGGATTCTGTGATCAAATGAACTTGGGAAGTACTCTTGAAAATTAATAGACGGGGCCCGGGAGATAGCATGGAGGTAAGGCGTTTGCCTTTCATGCAAAAGGTCATCGGTTCGAATCCCGGTGCCCCATATGGTCCCCCGTGCCTGCCAGGAGCAATTTCTGAGCATGGAGCCAGGAGTGACCCCTGAGCACTGCCGGGTGTGACCCGAAAACCAAAAAAAAAAAAAAGAAAAGAAAATTAATAGACACATTAAGATATAAAAGTTTCTGAGAAATCTTAGCCTAAGAAATGATTTAATTTTATTTATTCCCCTGATCTGAAACCCTTTCTTTCTTTAATTCCTATTAATGACTTCTGGAACATTTCTTTGTATATTTCTGAGTTGTGTAATTAGGTAATAATTCAAAATAACCTCTGAGAATAGAAGGTTTGGAAATGCTGTGTTTTCTGGACACTACTTGTATAAAGACTACTTAAAAATGTTGAGGCACTTGGTAAATTTCTAGGAATCAAATCATGTTACTGAGATTTAATAATAAAACTAGGACCAATTAATCGTATCCATTTCACAATGGTAAAAATAAGTGGTTCTCAAATTTTCTTGCAATTGGAATCACTAGAAGAGCATTTAAAATTGTGAAACTCAGGGCCAGGGAAATAATATACCTAATTTATAAACTGCCTTGAGTTCAATTCTGGACACCATATAGCTCCAGAACACCCCTGTGGCCTCCTAGCACTGTGATAGCCCTACCTTTAAAATATTGTAAAGAAAGAAAAAATATTGTGATTCACCATCAAATTAGAAACGGAGGGCTGGGTAGCCATGCAGAAGTAATTTTGAAAAAAAATTTTTTAAACTATTTTAAAGCACAGGCAAAGTTGAGAATCCAAGGCACAAATGGCTACCTATTACAGGATAAATGTATCTGGGAATTCTTTGGAAATTCATCTGTGCCATTTGAAAATCGAATGTATGCAGTATCTTCCACCTTCCAAAAACAAGACCAATACTGGATGGGGCTTATTGCTTGTAGTCAGTAAACATGTGTTTCTAATATGCCTATGATTGGTTTAATTATATGCAGATAATTGAGTTTATGTATATTGTAGAAAACTGCTGATGTGATGTTTTAATTGTTACATCATGTTACATCCTGTCGCAATTTTATTCAAGGTGGAAAAATTTAGGCTATAATGAAAAACTTTAAGGAATTGGCTTGTTAAATGGTTTTCTGATAACATAGAACACAATTGACTTCTGAATCAAGTACTGAATCGATAGTGTTGAATACTGTATGCAAAATATTTTCCTTCAAAACCTTCTATATTAAGATATAAATCATGGATACATATGAATAGTGTTTGAGAACTAAACATCACATTATTTTGATTACTGAGGAGTTCCATAGAGAAATAGGGGGATTGACTCCTAGGGATATACCGTAGGAACAACAACAACAAAACAATACAAAAATACCCTCTGAACCTCCTATGTGCATTGCACTACTATTTACAAAAGCCAGAATCTGGAAACAATCCAGGTGCCCAACGACACCATGAGTGCCTAAAGAAATTATAATGAATGTACAAAATGAACTATTATGCAGCCATTAAGAAAAATGAAGACATTGCTTGTACATGAATGGACATGGAGATTATTGTGTTGAGTGAAATGAGTCAGAGGAAGAAAGATTAAACAATAATTTCACTCATCTGTGGGATGTAAGTTTGTGTGCCATAGCTGTGACTCTGTGGGTTCAAAACTGTGGTCCTCTTGGAGTTAAAACCTGGAGGGAACCCTGTTACTCCCATTCCAAGGTAGGTGTGGCTGTATCTTTGTTGGGTTTACTCAACTCCAAGACTCTTCAGTTCAGCAAGTGTGGTACAAAGCTGAACTTCAGTAAAAATCTTTCTACTCACCCCCCTGGTATAAACCTGTTGGGTGGAACTGAATCACATCAACAAGCCTGCCTCTGACATCAAGCCCATTTGGGTTAGAGCCTAGATTGCATCCAATCTAGGATGGGGTTGCTTCCAATGTCCATGTCAGGATCAGCTGTCTACTGTGTTGGCTCAGTAAGACCTGAATCTATTTTTTAAGACTACGTGCATAAAACTGAAGTTCCAAAGAAACTTTGAGCTCAGTAGCTTCTACCTTAGATTTTAGGACCAGCACTGACTTGGTGCATGTGAAATTCGGAGCTCAAGATCTACCACCTAAAAGGCCACCAGGGAGACAGGCAGTCATGTAAATGCCAGGGAGTTTATTTCACTATGCTGGGGTCCAACATCTCCTAAAAAATAATGACCCTGAGAATGGTTCACAGGCTAAATTTAAAGGGTACCGAGGGCTCAGTCCAGGGGATTCCCACCTTGGAGTATTGATCTTTTAAAATTATTGGTCATTAGTACAAGGTTGTATCAGCCAAATGGCTAGGATTGATTGTAGTTCAAATGTAGCATTAGACAGACAGCTGGGTGAGCTGCACACCCCAAGATCCAGGGTGCAGTGTCATCTGGCTATCTGTCCGTTGCTGTAGACCCAGGGTACGGTTGTCATCTGGCCCTCTGTCAGCTGCTGTTTAGCCTTACATGGCTGTATTTCTTGGCAATTACCCCTAGGGTCTGGTTTCAGGAACTGACTGTTCTCTGAGCCTGGTCTTTGTACCTTAAAACTAGAGCCTGTACTTAGGCTCATAGCAAAGCAGGATTATAGTAGTTAACTTCCTCAAACAAGCAGAGTACAGAAGCCAAAACAGTGTTATCTCTAAGCAAAGGCACACATATCCTAATATCAACATTTAAGTTACAGTTAATTCTAAGTATTAGATCTTAACAATGCATTCTTTTCTTTTTAGTCTTTGTTTCTCCTCCCCCTACATCCAGCTTGGCCCTGAGTTTTCCCAGAGTTCTGTGCATTACAGCATCAAATCTTCCTGAGGTGAAGGTCATTTTCTTCAGGGTTTTCTTTTTTTAATGAGATCCCTTCCAAGAGGTTTTTTGCAGTTCAATTTTTTAAATTCTTTTCTTCTTTTATAAATAATTTTTATTTTTAGCACAGTGGATTAAAAATCTTTCACAGTAATATTTTAGTTCCATAGGGACATTGAATCAGGGGCATTCCCACCACCAATGTTGTCCTCTCTCCTCCCCTGTTCCCGGCATGTATTGAATCTGTTGTCATTGGTTTTGGATTTGGTGTTTAAGTCTGCTCATTTGTTATTTCTACTTGATGTTCAAGACTCTTTAGTCTTGGTACCCTCCATTATTTCTACTCCAATTTGTGAGGTAGAATAAGATGGTTCAAGTTATGTGGTTCTGTTAGAAGGAAAGAAAAAAAAGGGAGGGAGCAAATATCGAACAAGCAAAAAATGGGAAGAGTCCTTCTAGAGGTTATAAATACCAATTTAAGAGAAGGAAGGGAAAAAAAGAAGAAAAACATAACAAAAAAAATAAAAAAACTGAACAAAGCAAAACCAAAAATCACCACAGCAATAAGCACCACAGCAATAAAGACAACAACCAAGCAATAACTATGGTCTGAAGATAAAAACAAAACAAAGCACAAAAAAACAACAAAAAACAAAAAACAAGCCACACAATAACAAAAATAATTGATTTGTGCTTTTTTTTTTTTTTTTTTTGCATAGGCACAGTCAATATTGGGAAGATTAGAAAGGGAATTTCCTTGTCCTAAGAGATGCAGGATTTCTCTGCCCTTGAAGTATACTCTCATGGGAATAACTACAGGCTTTGTAGATGTTTTAATTCTCTCCCCTAGGTCCTTTTGTAATGTGTGGAAACTTTCTATTCAGTCATAGTTGATAAAATCAGGCTTCTGTAACTAGAGATCTTGGTATTTGCACAGGTCATAGGATGGAGCCTAGGGTGGAGTCTTTATGGTTCTAGAAGTTCTGTTCCATCATTGTTGTTTTAACCAGTTTTCTGGTGGTCTTGGTTTTTGTACCTATCCTAGGGTGAAACCTAGGATAGCAGTTTTTCATTATATTTCCAGAAGTTTGCAGAACAATTTTTATGTTGTAATGTTCTTTGGGATGGTGCCATAGAACTCGTCTTAAAAACTTTTTCTCTTTAGTCACTGTGGCCTCCTCTCAACTGGAATAAAGCTAAAATATTTTAATTCATCTGCCAACATGATCCCCCCCACACACACACTGACCAGCCATGGCTAACCCTGCCCCCACAAGAAGATAAGCCCTGCCCAAGGTCATGAGGAAGATTATATAGAGAGGTTCCAGCTTTCTGACGATCCTTAGAATGATCGGCTGTTGTCTAGGGGTACCTTCCTACTGCTCTCTTGCCCTTCCCTGATAGGCTACCTGATATGGCCAGGTAGCTCAGGGCGGGATCTATGGAAATAGGCTTGTGAAGACCTACCATGTGGCTTACACTATGTTGTCCTTACAAAATGGCATCTCTCCCTGCTCAGAATCTGAGAAGCCTGTATGTGGCCTTTACAAAATGGCTTCCCTTTTATTTCAGAATTCAGGTCCCAACAGTATAAATATTCTACAAACTTGGAGTCCCATACAATCAGAAGGGGTCAGAATAAAAAATGTTTAAGAAGCTCTACTATAAAGCAACTCCCAAATCCTCTTTTAGGAATGAGTCTTGTTATTCCAATAGCTGGAATTGCTATTGGGAGGCAGCCCAGACTCTCAGACTCTCAGCCCCCTTTAAGAAATGCTTTGAATAAAGAAATGCCTAGCCTAAGGCAATTCCTTTTATTGATTCTTGAGTTACTCCCAGAAGGATTTTGAATTGAATGATAGATTGAATTGGGCAGAGTTAATGCAGAGGGTTGAGAAAATAAAAGCACTATCACCTTGACTACCTAGAACTATTTTGCAAAGTCATTTTGTATATAGAATTTCCTGGAGGGTTGGCCTTGGCTTTCAACCATTTAGCAGTCCCACCTCCTAGAACCCCAGCATGTTCATTCATTCATTAAGTCAGAATATATTGAACACTTTTTTTTATTAATTTTTATTGTTGCCGAAGTGAATTACAAATCTTTCACAGTAATATTAATGGTACATAGTGACAATGAATCAGGGGCATTCCCACCACCAGTGTTGTCCTCCCTCCACCCCTGTTCCCAGCATGTACCCCATATTTCCCTCCCAGAATCCTAGTGTAACTGGTCCCCACTTGTACAGCTTATCGTAGATTAAACTTTTTTAAAATGACTTCCCAGCAAATAAGAGTATCTAGGTAACAGAACACCTTAAGTGAACACTACACCATCTTTATGATGCAAAATGTATCCTTGGAAAAGAAAAGAATCTAGCAGAATATTAATATACTTTTCTTGCTTCATAGGATTCTTCTAGTAAAATATGTACACATTTCTATTAAATCATTATCTGATAAAGACAAATAGTCAGAACTAAATTATAGCACAGTGTATATAATAATCCTCTCAGAACATTTAGCAAAGGAATTGTTAATAGACACTATCAGTAGAACATTAATAGTTTACTTTGGTAGAGTTCCCAGGTAACACTTGGGTTCTATTTGTGTGAGATAAACCTCGCTATCTCATACTCTACTGAGTATGTAACATTTTACAAGTTCATTGCCATGACCAGAAAAACATTTATGCATATTACATACTATAGAGACTTCCTGTAAAATTATATGACAAATGTTTAGTAAAATGATGATATTATGTGTGTTAGGAATGAGTTTTATAAAGACAGGAATGTTGATCATTGTTATGATTTTGTCTATTTTCCCTATAATTTTGATATGGACACAAACTAATGTTTATGCTTTTACCCAGTACTATTTTACTATTTTTTTTTAGTAAAAAAGGCAGGGGAACTCAAATTATTCAAGATGAAACAAGAAGAAATGACCATTTCATTTGACCCTCTAGGGAAAGATTTATCTAATCAATAATAATATCTAATAACATCAATAAATGATGTCATGTAAGTTATGTAATTTGTCTTGCAGTTTAAGAATCATCCCAGAAATTTATGTGCATTGCCATGAGGGAAGGTAGAAAAATAAAGGCACTTGGAACAAGCTATAAAAGTTTTCATTTTCCTGTGACTCAATATAATGGCTCTGCTCTATTCATTATGGGTCATGTGGTTTCGTAATGTTACAACTCCTTTGCTTTGCCTTTAAAAGATGAAAGCATCATATGCAATAAGTACCTGAATGAGTGAAAATATCATCCAATAGAACTCTACATACAAAATCAGGTGTTAGATTGAATTTGGCCCATGGGCCATGGTTTGCCAATCCCCAACTTCAAACAGGTACTGAATATCCAGTTATCATCTGTGAAATAGACTGGGCGTGGACCATGACAAATCAGAGTAGACATATACTGTGTAATATCTGCCCTGTTCCAACTCTAAGGACAGAAACTGCAGAAAATGAAGCATGGCATGATCTCCGACTTTGATTTACAAAACAGTTCAATATCTGGAACTTTATGGATCATTTCCAAATTTTGTTTTTGTAATTTGGTAATTAATTCAGATAACAACCACCTTGAGTGCCCAACAGAACATCTTGGCAGGCTGGTTTGGCCCTGACATGCAACTTCTGTTGCCAAGCAGACTTATAAATGAATCACTATGCTCAGGACACACATGTAGAGATTTTGACCGTTATCCTTTCTGTACACAGAGACTTACACAGTACTGATTAAATTAGAGGACAAATTGTTACTGCTACTCTCTCTCTCTCTCTCTCTCTCTCTCTCACACACACACACACACACACACACACACACACACACACAGTTGATACTTAAACAACACAGAGATTAGGGACACCAATCCCACATCTCGTTGAAAATCTACCTATAACTCTGACTCTCAAAAACTTGTTACAAGTAGTAGACTACTGACCAGAAGCTTATCTCTACTATAGACTTGATCAACACATATTTTGCATGTTCTGTGCATTTAATACTTTTTCTTTCAATGAAGTAAGCAAGAGAAAACAAACTGTTTTGCTTATGGATCAACCATATTGCATCATTTCCTCAAAAGTAACCATCAATTGTAGATACTATCACTGTTTTTTTTTCTGGTACAGAGAAGTTGGGTAATGTTCTGGTTTACCCAACTTTCTAATCTGGAATTTGATCCTGCATTGGCACTAGACACAACTTGGCTACAGTATCCCCTGTGCTACCAATGCTTCCTTTCTGCCCACTTTCACCTTGAATTAAGCTGCAAAAATACTGGTAGGAGGAGACAGGAAGATTCTGTTTCTTCTTCTAATTAAATTGGACTCAAAAAGGACAAGGTCTCTGTTCCGTCAAGGTGTCCATTCATCCATTCTAACTGTGCAATTCGGTGGCCCACCATGTTTAAGGTGTCTTCTGAATCTACTTGATGTAAAACATCAAGAGAAGACAGAGCGTGGGTCATTTCATTACTTTTATTGAGATTTTCTTGTAATTTTATCCACCCCCCCCTTCTCTGTGAAGCCCCATTCATCTCTAAATTTTGTATTACGTTTACAGGTAATATTTGGTTAAAGGATCCAACTTATCTTTCTGGGTTATCTGAGAAAGTTCCAAGAAAATGGCTTCAGCCATATGTGGAAAGATCTTTTTTCCCTTAAAGTCATAACATAGGATTAAGGAAAAATAAGTGAAATAAGTAAAAAGTTCAAAAAACTCTGAAAGAATGCTAAGTATTAGTAACGGGAGCAAAGTGTAGAAAAGGAAGTGGCAATTTTAATTCTTTTAAATGGTGAATTTAGATTTGTTATCACTTTCCTGAAACAGCTATATGTTTTGTTGTTGCTTTTAGAAGTTACTCTATAAAGTCATTTCAGCTGCAAAGGAAATTCAGAAAGCCAAAATAAATAATAGTCCCTTTTAAAGAAAAATACAAATACCTCTGGGGAGCAGGACACAAACAGTCATACACGCTGGGAATAGACAGGACTTGACTCAGTTTGAAAGCCCAGGGAAGCTGGATCTTACCGGGAAAGGAAGGGAAAAAAATCATTTGGGAGTTCTGGGGCTATTAGAGGTGTGCAGGAATAGATGCAGTTTTGTAACAAAAACAGAGTTTTTCTGGAACTGTCCCAGGAAAACAGAAAGTTCCTTGTCCCAGGAATCCTTCAATCCAATCAGGGAAGCTTAGTGCTCCTAGAATCTTTGGAGAATATTCCTAATTTCTCACAGATTTTCCCATCCCTATAGCTTTCCTAGTCTTTGGGGCTCAATCTTTTAGACAGTGATGACTTTACTTCAGTGATATTTGGCCAACAGGCTAGAGAGTTCAATACTGGAGCCCAGTAGTGAGAAGCTACTTGGGCCCAGTGGTACTGGAGTCCACTAGTATTACACACAGTGATGTTCAGTTTGGGGAATGTGGTACCAGGTGCTGAACTAGATAGAGGCCTTGCACAGAAAGACATGTTCTCCAACTCTTTGAACTCTTTCTGGCCTCACTTATTTAATATTTTATTTACTTAATTTTATAATTCGTGATTTTAATTGATGTAGTTTACAATTATATCAATATTATTGCTTTATACTTGCAGTATGCAATCTCTACCACCAAAAAATGCCAATCCCTTCACCATTGTTTCTTTTCACTATTGTTTCACCCCATTTATATTCTTCAGCTCTGTTACGTTGACAAAATTTTAAGTTTTCTTTCTACTGAAGTTTGTCCATTCCTTTACACTGAGTCTTTATAGTCCCCATATGAATAAAGTCATTTGGTACTTGATTTTTGTTTTCCCGTATCTTTCATTAAGCCCAATACCCTCAAATTCCATGTCAGTTGCAGTAAACTGCAAGATTTAATCATCTTTTCTCAAAGCTGAACAGAATTGCATTGCATTTGTGTAGAAACACAAAAACAACACAATTTTATGTTCATCTCTTATTGGGCACTTGATATGTTTTCTATTCTTAATATTTTAAGAAATCTCTATACCATTTTTTTTATAAAGACTAAACCATGGATAAAGTTCCATTTATCCTTTATCCACTCTTTTTCTTCTTCCTTCCTTCCTTTCTTCCTTTCTTTCTTTATCCTTCCTTCCTTCCTTCCTTCCTTCTTTCTTTCTTTCTTTCTTTCTTTCTTTCTTTCTTTCTTT
>PVKC010035061.1:0-13368 GCA_004027635.1 Crocidura indochinensis
AGGGAGGGAGGAAAGGAGAAAGAAATAGATAAAAATCCTCACAGTAATTATTTATTTGTTTTTTCCTATTTTCTTTTCTGTATTATATATTTCTTCCATTGAGCAGAAAGTATAGTTTTGTGGCAGAAAAAAATTTCAAACTAATAATATGTAACCTTCATATTTATATTTTGACAAGTAGAATGTATGCAATACAATTTCTTTAGTAAGGGCTGTACCGATTTGGGGTTTATAATTCAAAGGTTGGTCAAAAATTTATCCATGAATAAGGACTTATTCTGCAAATTAATAATGCAGAGATCTCAGAAAAATATTTTTTGAGCTTAAGGGAACTTTTCAAGTACATTTAAAGCCGGCTGAAGACTGCAAATCATTTTTTTTCATCAAAGCCTGTCCCCTAACGCCTTTCCTGGCAGGTGAATTTGCATAGTTCTTTTCTGCTCTCTTTAGAAGCAATAGTCCATAATTCATCTGTTTGACTAACATTCGACTCTCACTCTGCCAGTTGGAAGGTGATATTTTTTTTAACATAGACGTCATATCATGGTTTCTCTTCATTCTCGAAGTTACAGACAGCCATCTTGTAACACTTTGGGTTCCATTTTCACAGGTGATGAAAACATACCATATGTATCATGCAGAGAGCATCAGCGCAGAGAGCAAGCTGAAAGAGGCTGAGAAGCAAGAAGAGAAGCAAATTGGAAGATCTGGTGACACAGTGTTTCACATTATACTCGAAGAGAGACATCAGCGAAGAAGTTCTGTAAAGAAAATTGAAAAGATGAAAGAAAAGGTATGTCAAAATTATCTTTTAGGGCTTCTCTGTTCCTGTTTGAGGGGACCCAACCAAGAACACAGCTACAAGATTTTAATGGGTACACACATTGTAAGCTAATTGAAAATGATACCCATTTCCCTCCCATGGGCATAAAAAGTTTTTAAGAAATACAGTAATCAGGGGCCCGAGCAGTGGCACAAGTGGTAAGGCGTCTGCCTTGCTTGCACTAGCCTAGGACGGATCTTGGTTCAATCCCCTGGTGTCCCATATGGTCCCCCAAGCCTGGAGCGATTTCTGAGCGCAGAGCCAGAAGTAACCTCAGAGCATCATCGAGTGTGCCCCCCCCCCAAAAAAAGGAAAGAAATACAGTAATCATGTCATAACAAACAGCTGGACACCATTAAGTGATAAATGCCAAATATTTGCCACAACAGAATATTAAGAAAAATATGTCATTGCAAATGGACCTGAAGCCCACATACATTATTATCATTCTCTGTAGCTGGGTAATTTTAGTTTGTTCTTTAAAATGAACTTTGCTCAAAGCTCTTTGAATGTCACATGTATATATAGAATAAATTGTTTGGAATTATAATAATGTATGTACATTTCTCTTCATTACTGAAAAAATGACATTGTATTCTTCCCAATGCCTGCATTGTCTTCTTTTCCAGAGACAAGCCAAGTACTCAGAAAATAAGCTGAAATCAATTAAGGCTCGGAATGAGTATCTCCTCACCCTTGAAGCAACCAATGCCTCTGTTTTCAAGTATTATATTCATGATCTTTCAGACTTAATTGATGTAAGTACTTAAAGTTCTTTTGTGCATTAAAAAGGAAATTAGCCATCACTACACTGTTCATTCTAAAATATCATCTTTTTTTAAAAATCCATTATTATTAAAGTGGGATTTTACTTCTACTCAGAAAGAAAAATGTCTCCATTAAACTATATGGCTCTAAGATGCTCTTGATAGTTAGATACACAGAGGGGGAAATGCACTCTGAAATCAATGAAACACAGAGGAGTCACAATCTGTGAAGTTGTGAATGGTTGGAAAACTCAACTAAGAAGAGGACCTAGTCATGTCCAAAGATGTGGCAGGGCTGGTGAGATAGTACAATGGGCAGGACCCTTGCTTTTTTTTATGCAACTTACTTGTAACTCTATATGGTCCCCCAAATTCCAGTAGGAATAATGCCTGAATACAGAGCCAGGAATAAGCCCTAAGCTGAGTTTGTCCCAACAAAACAAGATTTAAAAAAATCAAAACAGCCAAAAAAGAAAAGATGGCAGCCTGTGACTCCACCCTAACTGCAGTAGTTGATTCAAAAAGCGGCTATTTGATATATTTAGTACTTCCTCTTAAAATTCTTTGGAATTTAAAATGGAAAAGATAGCTAAAAAAATGATTGCTCGGTTAGAGTTTTTATAAATACTGTGATACAAAATAGAGAGCATATAACCTACTTTCAAACTTTCATCTCTTCTTCAGCAGATGATATAATAGAGCAGTAATTGGGCTGTTAGAACTCTTCAAGTATGTGTCCATTATTCTGATTATATACTAATCAATACCCTTATTGCCCAGATTGAACCTTCTGCATCATTCATTTGTGTCAATGTGGACATTATGGACCAGTTTTTAACGAATGTTTTGCTAGATTACAGAGATGAAATCAGCAAAGATTCATTTTCTCCAAATATGAAAATATCTGCAAATATAAGAAAAAGTGATGTGCTATAATCATATCATAAAGTGATGGTGGCTTAACATGTTATCTGATAGAACTATGCTTTTGTACTGCTTTGCCATTGAATTTAACATTTTTGTCATACTAGAAAATTAATTTGGGGGGGCCACACCCAGTCATACTCAGGGGTTACTCCTGACTATGTGCTCAGAAATTGCTCCTGGCTTGGGGGACCATATGGGATGATGGGGATCGAATCAAGGTCTATCCTGGATTAGCCATGTGCAAGGCAAACATCCTACCACTGCACTATGGCTCTGGCCCCTAGAAAATTATTTTTCTATGATTCAGAACAGCTTTAGACATACATAGCTCATAAGTTGAATAGCAGTGCTCAAGGACTGCACCCAGTAGTGTTCAGGAAGACTTGTAGGGCCAATGATGAAACTGGTATTGACTACACTCAAGGCAAAAGCTTTAAACCCTTTAGCCCAAAAGAATCAGTCTTTGCTCCTTGAATTGGTCTTATAAGACTTTTTCTTTTAAAGTCTAAAAAGTTTTATTTGGTTGTTATCATTTCTGTATACTGAGCCATTTGTAAACCCACATGAAGCTCTTTTTCTCTTTTCCTTTGTTGTAAAATTTTAGCAAGTAATCCGTCAGTTACTTATTTTTAGTGCAGTCATTTTTTCAATATTAATTTTCCTCCAACCACTCTTATCAAACATTTTTCCTACAAAACTGCTGCTAGATCTCCTGGAAAAAAAATGAAAAATTTTATAATTGTTATTTTCAAATGTCGATCTAGGGTTGGAGGGAAAGTTCAGTGGGCTGGAGACATGCTTTATGTGCAGGATACGTGGCCTTGCTCTTCAGCACCTTACAGTCCCCCAAGCACACCAAAACCAAACCTAGATAACTTCTGGATATATATTTGAAGATGGAGAAAACCAGTCACAATACTGTTGGATTGCAAAGGACAGGGATAGGAGAGCCAGAGTGATAGTACAGCAGGAAGGGCGCTTGCTTTGCACACGACTGACCTGGGTTTGATCCCTAACATCCTGTAGAGTTCTCCCAACCACCACCATGAACGATTCTTGAGTACAGAGCCAGGAATAAGCCCTGAGAACTCCTGGATATGCCCTCCTCCCCCAATTTTTTTTTAATTTAAAAGGACAGGGATAGCATGTCAGGACTGTCAAACATATTCATTGAGGTCTTACTATGTGATAGGTACCTTTCTCCATGTAAGTTTATTTAGTCATCACCACCTTATAAGACAAATGTCATTTATTTTTACAGATGTAAACAATTTAGGTGTACATAGACTGGATAGCTTGCTGGACATTATACAGCTAGTAAGTGATAAGTTTCAAATCCAATTTTTTTTCAAATCCAGATGTTTTTTTTTCCTTTTTTGGGGGGGGGGGTTGGGCCACACCCAGTGACGCTCAGGGGTTACTCCTGGCTATGCGCTCAGAAGTCGCTCCTGGCAGGCACGGGGGGACCATATGGGAACCGGGGGATCGAACCGTGGTCCGTCCTAGGCAAGGCAGCAGGCACCTTACCTCCTGCGCCACCTCCCGGCTCCCAAATCCAGATGTTTTAACCTTCAAGTCTTATTCACTCTGATACAAATAGTTATGAGCTCACTAGATAGATATATGTGGTCATTTTAATTACAATATTTTGAGTCTTTAAAGATCAGCCTTAAATATGAAAAGTGGACAATTGTATTTTCTCCAATACTCTACTACTCTAACAAATATGAATTTTTGAGTGATGTGCAACTGAAATGGAATACCCAGTTAGTGAAAATTATTTGTTGACCCATTTGTAAGGCAATCAGAGTGGCACTGCACATTGCAAAATGCCTGCTGATTTTTTAGGAATCCAATTTGCATTTATAGTAGTGATTCTAAAAACCATTAAGCTTGACCCTTCTTGGTGAAAAAGAAACAGACTAATTATGCAAAGACATCTAGACTCCTTTATATCATTTAGCAAAGGACCTTTTATACTAAGTTCTCTAATCATTATTAGACCCGTTATATCTTCTTAAATGAGAGGTGTTAGTGAAAAAAAATAAGACATTTTTAAAGCAGTGCATTTTAAATATGAAATATGGAAAAGAAAAGCTATCTTTCTTAAACCAAAGCATTATATAAATAGTCAGAGTTGAGGTTGAGATCTTTTTCATATACACCTCCAGTTTCTCTTAGATTCTACCCAGTCATTATTCATTTCTCTTTTCATAAATTTCCTATGATATCCCATAGTATTGAATGTCTTTATTAAAAAGTTAAAATTTTTTATTTTAAGGGGACAGAGCAATAGCACAGCGGGCAGGGTGTTTATTTTGCATAAGGCTGGCCCAGGTTTGATACCCAGCATCCTATGTGGCCCCCCGAGGCTGCCTGGAGTGATTTCTAAGCTCAGAGCCAGGAGTATCCCCAGATCATCGTTGGATGTGGCCGAAAAATAATGTACTTTAAAACTAGACTTTATAATTAAAGAAATGATATCAGTATACTGTAGGAAACTAGAAAATGTTACAAGCAAAAATAAAATGATTGCATTCTAACCACCCAAGATCATCGCTGTTATTAAATGCAGACTTTTTCTGCCCACACATACATTTTTGTACTTGAAGAATATGAATTCATATTTATATACATACTGAGTTTTAGCCTACTTTGTTACAATAACTAATCTTCAGCTTCCATTTCAGACAAAAAAATGGTGGGAATTTCTGGGCCACACCTGGCAGTGCTCAGGAGTTACTCCTAGAAGTACTCAAAAGAACATATGTAGTGCCAGGGATCAAACCAGATCTATATCATGCAAGGCTCGAATCTTAACCCTGCTGCTATCTCTCTGGTCCCATTCCAGAAAAGTTGTACATCGTTTAATAATCAAATTTTATTCATATTTGTTACCACCAAAGTGTGTTTCACAGCTGCTATGTCTAGACTAGACCCAATTTAGGATCATTTGAGTCTGAATAATAATTCCCTTTAGTCGTTTCTAATCTAACAAAGTCCCGTGTTGGAAATACAATTGCTGTGGAAATTATTGTTCCTCAGAATGTTTCAGTTTCTGAATTTGTTCATTTACTTGGCTTCATTTAGCTCATTTCTCTAACTCTATTTCCTATAAAGCAAACATTATAATAAAGGTTGGCTATTCCCTTTGAGCAATTTTACAACCAAGTATATCATAGATGCTATTTTGCTCCATTTCTTTGTAGCTATACATCAACAAACGTTGAACTCACAAGTGGTAATGCTAAATGTTTGTTGGCTTACGGTGATAGAACTCTGTAAACAACTACAGACATCTCAAGAGTACTCAGACCTGAATGCTAATTGCCATAGGATCTACTAATGGGAAGATCTGAGTTATAGTTTCCTTTTGATCAACAAACTACTGTTTTTAGATAACAAATAGTATAAATCAAAGGGAAAGAAATTAAGGAGATCTATTTTTACGTGACCCTGAGACGAAGTTCAGTGGGTGAGGCCATACTTTGAATGTGTCCAATCCTTAGTACATTTTCATTTTCAGGATAGGAATCTGTTTGGCATCAGGTGGGAAAGATTCAGAATTAAATTTCTCAAATTCAAATTCATAAGCATGGATTGTAAGAAATATGTTGCACATCTTGATCAAAGGAAATTTCATTGGCTTGAGAGAACAAAGGCATAATTGATGGAGAAATTTTATGAAAGGGGAAAAAGATTGTAATTTTGTAAATAAATGGGTTTTACATTAGTGACCATTAATGTCTTCAACACTGAGTGCAAAAGAGTTTAACTATGCTGTAAGAACTAGAACATTTCACTTGCAGAAAGAAAATAATACATATAATAGCTATAAAAGATAATAGAAATCAAGTGATTATTATTTGCTAAGAGAAGAGGTAAGCGACAAAGCATTGCTTATTGGCTACAGAGTGTGGCTCACGGGAGAACCTTCCATCACGGTGGTGAGGTGGGGAAAACGGGGTGAACTCAGCTCATGAAACCATACTGTGCTGAGCCTCCTATGTGCCAACGATGCACTTTAGCTCTCTGAGCTGTCTCCTTGTTTGAGAATGAAAAATCTTTAATGCCAGAATCTCTCTCTGATCTGTAGTCAAGTTCATCACCCACCCTCTGGAATTCTTAAGCAGTGACATTCAGATTACATAACCGGGAAGTTGACTCTTTCACTTCAATTCCCCAAAAAAATTCAGAAAAAGAAAACACTCTATAGCAAAATTCTATTCGTGCTTTGTCCCAGAACACCTGTCCAGTAGTAATAAACTATGTGCCATCTTTACAGCACAATTTTACGGTCTCCAATTTCTCTTATCAAAGTTTTCAGTTCACTTTGGAGCTTGAAGAGAAATCTTTGATATAGTGGAACATTGCCACAGGATAATCCTCGACACTCTAGCTCAATTTTCTTGGTAGTGTTATCTGTCAGATACTTTATTAGTCATTTATGCAGCATGAGATTGAAATTAGATTGCTTTACGTACTGCATGCCCTGTTTATTCTATCATTTCTAAATAATTAGCTGCCCTAAAGCTTTTAGCCTTATCCTTTTTGTCTCTAGGGACATGTGTTAAATTAAAAGGCAACTTACTCAGAGTCATATTTTTCTTAATTGGTTTGACTTTTTCTCCATCTTTAACAGTATTACAATTTGTTCATGGGAAAAAAATGGAATACTGGGGACCCCTTTTGGCCTGAACTCTTATTAGAAAGATTATAGAGGGGGCCCAGGAGATAGCATGGAGGTAAGGCGTTTGCCTTTCACGCAAAAGGTCATCGGTTCGAATCCCGGTGCCCCATATGGTCCCCCATGCCTGCCAGGAGCAATTTCTGAGCATGAAGCCAGGAGTAACCCCTGAGCGCTGCCGGGTGTGACCCAAAAAAACAAACAAAAAAAATATTATAGAGAGGTCATGTTAATGGATTAAAATAGTATGGCCATGTAAACTGATTTATGTATATTTGTATTGTTTATGATTGAGTGATATTTAGAGACTGGAATAAATTAGAATTTGCTTTTAGTGAGCTGCTGTGAGCTTTTGATCAAGGAAGACATGGCTATCTGATTGCTTCTCTTTCCAGGGTTCCAGGGTTCCTTCTTGTCATGCCTCTGAATGTTAAGAATTGCTCGATTCATGTTTCTTGGTTCCTTGGCTTACCTAAATTGGCTTTTCAAGTTTGGTGGTCAGGCCTTATCTGTCTTTCCAGTATTCAGTTTTGTATGTCTTATGGGCATGTTGTATGTCTTATGGACATGTTTAACCAGGCAAGCTCTGGGGATCTTAAACACCAGGCAGTCAAAACAACATTTCCTGAAGAAAAAAAAAAAAATGATTCCCCTTTTCGCATGATCTCATGGACCAGAAACTTAGTTCTTTCATTCCCCACATCTAAAGGTCTCAGCAAAGCCCTTCTCTTCCTACAGAACCCTAAACTTATCATTTCTCACTGCCTACACTCTCTCTTCTAGATTAACCTCTTCATTTCTCACTAGTGCTATTATATTGGCTTCGTAAGAGGTCTCCCAGCATTCATCAGGACGTTCCAGTCAATCTATTCTCTTTCCAGTGTTCAAGTCATTCCCTAATTAAATCTCTTCTGCAGCTTCCCATGTATTCTTATTGAATAAATCCAAACACTTTACCAAAAGCCATTAGAGCAGTTTCCCCTAAGTCATTGAACTTAAGGTTCTCTGGTCTTTCAATGCCCTGGACTTGCTCAGCTTTTTCTTGCCTAGGGAGTTTTCTTCTTTGCATCTAGAACAATCCTTCTTCCAGAACTTTGAGTTCTTCTTTTCATTCATGTTGCACCCAGCTGCCCTTTATAAAAGAGCAGTTCCCCTTTTCCTCAGCAGAGCCTGTTCCTGTGATTTTATTTTCTCCAGAGCACTTACCACCTGACTTGATTTTGGCTTGCAGTATTTGTTCTCTTTCGTCTTTTGTGAATTGATTTCAGAGTTACAGGGATTTGGCCTGGGCAAGCCTTGATGAGTTTAGTAACAGTTCCTTCAAAGGAAATGATTGCCTGTGGAGGTGGAAGCCTTATTAAGTAACAAATGATTATTATTACTCCTGGGTACATACATAGCCAACTTGATTCTCCTGCTGCTTTCTGTTTTGTATTCTTCCCTATCTATCAAAGTGGATGTAACGATTGGATCTTTTTATTGCTCAAGAGATAATGCTCAATTTTGCTCAATGCTTGGCCACAATTGTTGAAGTAGGAGATCAATATTAAATGTTTATTCTTGGGGCAAGAGAGATAGTACAGAGGGTAATGCACTTGCCTTCCATGCATCTAATGTGATTTTGATCCCCAGAACCTCCCTCTTTTCCTCTGAGCCTTGCCAAGTGTGATTCCTAAGCACAGAACCAGAAGTGATCGATCCTTCAGCACAGTTGGAAATCACTCAAAAATAAAAACTATCAGTAACTCATAGATGAAAGTTGCTTATGGGGGCCCGGGAGATAGCATGGAGGTAAGGCGTTTGCCTTTCGTGCAAAAGGTCATCAGTTCGAATCCCGGTGCCCCATATGGTCTCCCGTGCCTGCCAGGAGCAATTTCTGAGCATGGAGCCAGGAGTAACCCCTGAGCACTGCCGGGTGTGACCCAAAAACCAAAAAAAAAAAAAAAAAAAAAAAAAAAAAAAAAAAAAAAAAAAACCAAAAAAAAAAGTTGCTTATGATAGTTTAGACATCTAGTTCAGACGTGGGAGATGCCCATTCTATTAAATGCCTTTGTGAGTTTCAGAGTGAAAGAAACAGGGAGATATAAAAATTCGTTATTCATAAAAAAAATTAACTTTGTTTAGGTTCTTTGAAAGAATCCAGGGTTGTATGGCAGCTGTCTATTTAGGCAATTGAGTTTGCTTTCGTTGCACCATTTTTTTGTTTTGTTTTGTTTTCAGAAATGCTCAAAATAAAGGGTACATCAAGTTTTGCTACTGTCCATAGCTCAGGATTGGTCAAGGCCAAATATAGTCCACGCTAGAGATGGAAACTGGCACAACAGTTCCTGGAAGTCTCTAAGACTGAGTTTAGAGTAGAAAGCTATGGGGAATACTTTATTTTGACAAATATTGAATTTTGGTCACATCAGAACTCAAATGTGTGTTTCTAGTGCAACCGAGAAATCACACTATTTCCCTTCTGGAAAAGTGGGGGGTGTTGGATTTGTTTTATATATGTGGTGTTCCATTATGGTAATCCATATCTTAAGACTGAGCTGACTACTTGGACTTCTCAGATCACAGAGTGTTTGCAAAAGAAAAATTTACCATGTTTACAAGCATGACATGGTGCTTAAATAAAGATTTTATGTATTAAAAAAAATTTACCTTTGTGAACTTCAGTGATCCCATTGCACCACAGTCAGAGAAAGGTAGCCAAACACACTCGTTTAATATTTCATAGAACTATTTTGCTATTTCTTTTAGTATACATGCTTCTCTTTCGAACAATCTTTTCTCCTTTAGCCTAAACCATGATTGTATGCATCCATTCAATTTTCCATCCCTCAGAACAACACTGTTTTGTTTTCATGAAATATTTTATTGGTTTCTTATGTATTTTCCTCATTAAACACTCATGGGTTATAACTCAACTCTTTGTGCAGAAGCTGGCTTTTCATATCGTCATTAATAATTCATAAGCTCCATAGAATGACTTTAGGTCTTTTTAACCAAGTCTCTTGAATCTTAACATACCCAATGTCATTTTAACTTCTAGTTTAGAAAAATAATGTACTGATTCTGTGACTGGCCTTGCATTCTGTCTCATGAGACATTGTTTAAGATTGGGTTACGAGACCTACTCTGTAAACTAATCTTCAGAATTGAGCATACCAGAATGGAGAATGAATGGGGGTGGGGAGTGTAAGAAAAAGGACATTTATGATTGGAGGGGATGTTAGAATATTGTATGCATGAAACTCTGTCATTAACAGTTTTATAAGTCACAGTAAGAAAAAAATGTTCGGAGTGATTTTTGTTTTCCTCCATTTCTTCTTATTTATTTTTTTTACATTCAAGATGCTTGAAAAAAACCAGAGTGTGAGAAGTGCTATCTCTCAGGACTAATAAAATCATGTCAATTAAGTAGCCTCACCGACTGATATGCACTGATAACAGGATCTGGGAGGAAATGCTCTGTCAAAGCTGATCGTGGACACCTCCTGAATACAGGGCTTAGTGCCCCAAAGATACTATAGACGTTTCTGGATCAATTTCTAAAGCCAGTCTATTAGGAAACCAAAGTGAAATTCCTGGTGTCTTATAGGTCCTACCAAGTCCACACAGCTGAGCAGGGTGGAGAAATATGCACTGGAACTTTTCTAATCTTGGCATTTACTCACCAAAGAAGTCATGCTTAGGCATTTGAGGAATGAAGCATTTAAGTCTGGGAACAATGAAAACTAAGGATTTATTTTGTAAAGCATTAACCCAAAAAATGAAGCGTTGGGCTTAAATTTCTTCTTTTTCAGAAATTTTCTTCTTTTTTTCCCTTTCCCTTTCTCTTTGAAATGGAAAAAGAACTTGGCTTTTGTAAGGAGAAAAAGGAGGCTTTTCTCTGGGATGGTATTTTTTTCCCCTCTCGGTTTCAATTTATGACTAAACTCCATTGGGATCAATGTCCATAAAATATATGTTAATTACACTTCAATTAAAAAGATTCATAAAGTAGTCTATGTATTCGTCACTATAATAAAGTTGAATCCACTTCAGAATAGTGGAGTGCTTCAGAGTCCTGGGATTATTCAAAAGAAATGTAGTTAATTCCTTTGCAGTTCACTTTTTCATAAGATAATAATTTTTTATTTTTGTTTTGGGGCTACACTGGCAGCACTCGGGGGTTCCTCCTGGCTCTGTGCTCAGAAACTACTCCTGGCAGGCTGAGGGGACTGTATGGGATGGTTGGGATTGAACCCTGGTTGGCCACATGCAAGGCAAAGGCCTATCCACTGTGCTATCATTCCAGCCCCATAAAATAATTTTTCAAATCCTCTGTATAAAACTGCTATGCAGAACTTTTATGGATATGGGGGAAGCAAGAGGAATCAAGGAATCACTAGAATTTTTAAATTTGCTGAAAATGAAAAAAAATTTGCTGAAAATGAATCATCTATATTTGAATGCAACTCATCACACTAGAAATGGTTTAATGATGAGATTCCTGCATTGCACAATTGCCTTTTGCTCGAATTTGTAACTGTGACGTGGCAGCTATTTACCCAACTTTTAAGTCAAATCATTTTTAGTCAGGGAAATTAATTCTCTTGCCCCTTGAGAAGTAGCACCATCAAAGAATGTGATTGCCTTTTTATTTGACTGTTTTATTGCAGTGCTTTTAAGTTTTAATATTAATCATCTCTGGGTATTAATCACCTCCAGATTTTTTTAACTTTAGGTTCTAATTTAGTACACCAGGGATGGGTCCCAGGATACTGTATTTCTTTTATTTTTATTAAAGAAATATTTGGTGTTTATTCCAATTTTTTATTTTAATTTTATTGAAAACATTGTAATTTACAAAGTCCTTCATAGTTGAGTTTCAGACATTTAATGATCAGGGCCAATCCCACCACCAATGTTCCCCAGGTGTATCCCCTACACCTCCCAGCCTGCCAATATAGCAGGCTCAGTTTAAGATTAGATTGTTAAAGTTTGGGTTTCTTGGTTCCATTGTTGTTGCCTTTGGCTTGGATATTTAGTTCTGTCCTTTTTTAACACTACCAATACACCTAAGACCACTTGGTCCCTGGCCCCCAGGATTCTGCATTTCTAACAAAATCCAAATGACACTCAAGAATTCTTCCGCTGTTTTGCAGGCCAGGCTTCAATAAGCAAGATGTTATGGTATCGTTATGTAAAACTCCCCGATTTAATAATCCTGAAAATGGAGGGTGTGAGAATGAAATTGAGTTGATTGGCACTTCTCAGAACAGACCATGGTATAGCTGGATCGTATGGGAGCTCAATTTCCAGTTTCTGGAGGAATCTCCATATCGCTTTCCATAAAGGTTGGACTAGATGGCATTCCCACCAGCAGTGAAAAAGAGTTCCTTTTTGTACATGGAATCTATTATGCTGAGTGAAATAAGTCAGAAGGAGAGAGAGAGAGGCGCAGAATAGTTTCACTCCTCTATGGGTTTTAAGAAAAATGAAAGACATTTTTAGCAGTATCTCAGAGACAAAGAAAGATAAAGACTGGAAGGTGCAGCTCATGACATGAAGCTCACCACATAGAGTGATAAGTGCAGTTAGAGAAATAACTACACTGAGAACTATCCTAACAATGTGAACGAATGAGGGAAGTAGAAAACTTGTCTGGAATGCAGGTGTGGGTGGGGTGGAGAGGAGGGAGATCTGGGAAACTGGTAGTGGGAATCTTGCACTGGTGAAAGGAGTGCTCTTTACATGACTGTAAACATACAACTGCAATCATGTTTGTAATCACGGTGTTTAAATAAAGATAATTAAAAAAAACAGGATATTTGGGCTGGGCGGTGGCGCTGGAGGTAAGGTGCCTGCCTTGCCTGCGCTAGCCTAGGAGGGACGTCGGTTCGATCCCCCGGTTTCCCATATGGTCCCCCAAGCCAGGAGCAACTTCTGAGCGCATAGCCAGGAGTAACCCCTGAGCGTCACTGGGTGTGCCCCCCCCAAAAAAAACAGGATATTATAAAATAATCGAAATTAAAATAAGATTGTGAATTAAAAAAAAAAAAACAGATCATGGATCAAATTTGAGCCTTCAAAAAGGCTGATCTAACGGTCCCATTTTGTTGGCTTTAGCCTTTGCCCAGTGGTTGCTTCCTTATAGCCTCTACACTAAGTTTTAAGTAGCAAATGAATCA
>PVKC010035062.1:0-13571 GCA_004027635.1 Crocidura indochinensis
TTTTGGGCCACACCCAGTGATGCTCAGGGGTTACTCCTGGCTATGCGCTCAGAAGTTGCCCCTGGCCTGGGGGACCATATGGGGCATGGGGGATCGAACCGCAGTCCGTCCAAGGGTAGTGCGGTAAGGCAGGCACCTTACCTCCAGCGCTACCGCCTGGCCCTTCATCACATTAAATTTTTTGCAACATTGTTAACATGTTTCATCATAACCATGTCACCAATTTAAGTTCAGGGCACCCTTTGAATGATAACATGCTAAATCATATATGAAGAGACAAAAGATGAAAATAATCTATTTCATCTCTTCATTTGAAGAACATACATCTTACTAGCCTAAATTCTTTCTCATCTTTTTTTGGATACCACTGCATCAGCAAGATAAAGGCCAAGGTATACATTTATTCCCTGTAAGGAAGTTATATGATAAAAGTTGATAAAGGGAATATAGGAGGAGTCAGCAAGCCAGTGAAACTCTCAAGTAAATTATCTTTGGACTGAAAAATATCTGGTCTTCTCTGAAGCAGGCAGGACAAATTTTTCTTCTTTCAAAGCCCTGGGAGCAACACTCACAATTAACAATCCCATGACTAACCTTGGAAGACACCACACAGCATACTAGGTATGCTCTCTTTAGGCTGAAAACTCTGGAACCTTTTTAGGCAGCATTCCTTCAAATCTATTCATACTGTCATAACCCCCAGTTGCCACACCAACAGTTTTCTGTATATAAAGGACCCAGCTTCTCAGCTACATAGCTAATTTCAAGAGAAGCCAAGCTAAATAATCATCTCAGCTGAACAACTCCTAGAACACATGGCAAGGATACCTCCAAATTCCACAAAATAGAACACAGTAGTGGACGATTTCTAGTCCAGTAGGAACACAGAAAATTAAACAGGAAAGTAACATAGAAGACCACTAAGCTTAATAAACCAAAATAGTAACACTAAAGGCTCAAAAATAGAAAATAGCTAAGAAATCCTCAGAAAAACGATTTAACAAATTGTGAGGAATAACAATTTTCACAAATTTTCTTTTACTGAACTATCTTTCGATCATTCAATTGACTGTGTTGTTGTAATAAACAATATAAAATAATTTTGTGTTTGATAAGCTAGGAGGTTTGAGGTGGCCAATTAGAGACAATGGTGGAGAGGTCATAATGGAATTGGAAAGAATACTGGAACATTGTATACCAAAAATAAAACTGTAGGGGCTGGAGTGATGCACACATTAGGACATTTGCCTTACAAGCAGTCAGCCCAGTGAGTGTTGTTGCCTGTGCGTATTTTTCCACTGTCCTGTCTCCAAAACCTCTATGGAGTGGGTCAAAAAGGGCCCAGAAAAATAGCTCTCCCAGAAGCTCATCCAAGGGCTGGAATGCCAAGGCCTGTGTCCAACCATGAAAACCGGCTATCCTCAGTATTCTGCAGAAAGGAAGGTTCCCTGTTTGTGACATCAGGCTACAAAAATCTACACCTGTCCAGTGATTCCCAACTGTGAGTGTTGCCTGTGCATGTTTTTCCTCTGTCCTGTCTCCGAAATCTCTTGGGAGTGGGTTGAAAAGGACCCAGAAAAATAGCTCTCCATGAGGCTCCAGAAGAGCATGGCTGCTCTGCTTTGCTTCATGGCTGTGCACTCTTTCTAACCAATGAATCCCACCACAATACGCAGAAAAAAAAAATCACACTACAAGCGTGACAATGGGGAAAACTCACAGGCAAACACCATGCACAGAGAATGAAGATGATAGCTCAGATGACCTAAAAAATTCCAACCATCTGATTAACCTCTCGGATGAGGAGTTTAGAATAGAAATATGAAAAATGTTTGTAGAACTCAAAGAAAGCATAGATCGATCTGAACAGAACACAGACAGAAATCAGAAAAATCCAAACTGAAATAACAGATCTGAAAAACACGGTAGCTTAACTAAAAAACTCAGTGGATGGCCTCGCCATCAGGGTAACAGCAGCTGAGAACAGAATCGGCATGCTGGAAGATGAGATGCAGAAAAACTCAACACAGCAGAAGAAATTGGAAAAGAACCTTAAAACAAACAATCAGTCAATGAAAAAGTACTCAAGGAATGTAAACAGATGAAAATAGAAGCCTTTGATAAACTCAACAGAAATAACTTAAGAATCATTGGAGTCACAGAGGACCAGGTAAGAGATCTCCAGGAAGAATCAACTATCAAAGACATTATCAAAGAGATACTCCCAGAGTTAAAGACTATATGCAATCACATCCTGCATGCCCAAAGAGTAAAAGAGACCCAAATAAAAATACCCCAAGACACATCCTTGTTACAATGATAAGTCCCACAGATAGAGATAGAATACTAAAAGTAGCAAGATCAAAAAGAGAAATTACATTCAAAGGAACATCCCTAAGACTTACAGCAGACATGTCACAAGAAACTCTCAAGGCCAGAAGACAGTTTGGGATATTGTGACAAGACTGAATGAAATGGAAGCCTCACCAAGAATACTGAACCCAGCCTGACTCACGTTCAGGTTTGAAGGAAGGATACATAGCTCCATGGAAAACAACAGCTCAGAAACTTCACAGATTAAAAACCAGCCTTAACGGAAAAACTGGATGGTCTACTTTAAGACAAGAGAGACCAACAAACACAGGAAACTTATCAACAAAGATGACATTAAATCCTATGACAATCATCTCCCTCAATGTCAATGGACTAAATTCACCAATTAAAAGACACAGAGTGGCAAAATGGGTCAAAAAGATGAATCCAACCTTCTGCTGCCTACAAGAAACACACCTGAATAGTCAGAAAAAACATAGACTCAAAATCAAAGACTGGAGGAAAATCATCCAAGCAAACAACACCCTCAACAAAGCTGGGGTGGCCATATAAATATCTGGTGACACCAACTTTATACTCAGAAAAGTGGTAAGGGACAAAGATGGTACTATGTACTAATCAAGGAATATGTGCAACAGGAAGAAATCAGACTATAAAACATATATGCACCCAATGAGAGACCAGAAAATTAATTAATGCAATTACTGGCAAATCTGAAAGAAGAAATCATAATAACACAATCATTATGGGAGACCTCAACACGGCCCTGTCAACACATTATGGGTCAACCAGACTGAAACCCAACAAAAATATACTAGCCCTGAAAAGAGTAATGAAAGAAAGAGGACTAGTAGATATAGTCTACTAGTCTACCCCAAAAAATATTCTACCCCAAAAAACTTGGATACACATTCTTCTCCAATGTGCATGGGTCATTCTCCAGGATAGACTACATGCTGAAACATAAAATATACCTTCATAAAAATCAAGAGGATAGAAATCTTGCAGGCTACATTTGCTGACCACAAGGTTCTGAAATTAGATGTGAACTACAAAGCCACACAGAAGAAAAACTTTAACAATTGGAAATTAAACAGCCTGCTACTGAACAACCAGTGGGTCCAAGAGGAAATCAAAACTTTCCTGGAAACAAATGATAATGAAGACACAAAGTGCCAGAATCTATCGGACACAGCAAAAGCGGTCCTGAGAGGAAAATTTAAAGCATTACAAGCACACATCAGGAAGGAAGAAGGGGCCCTACATGAATAACTTAATGACACAGCTCATAAAATTAGAAAATGACCAACAAAAGGAACCAAAAATAGGGAGACAGAAGGAAATAACAAAACTGAAAGTAGAAATCAATGAAGTGGAAAACTAAAATACAATGCGAATGATCAAAGAAAGCAGAAGTTGGTTCTTTGAAAAAATAAAAAAGATTGATAGACCATTGGCAAAACTCACATAGAAAGAGAGAGAAACCTGATAACCCGTATTAGAAATGAAAAGGGGGAGATAACTACAGATACTTCAGATATCCAAAGGGTAATCAGAGACTAATTTGAGAAACTTTATGCTACTAAATATGAGAACCTAGAAGAAATGGATAAATTCTTGGACACTTATAACCTTCCACACTTAAGGAGGATGTAGCATATCTAAACACCCCATCACTATTGAGGCAATTGAAATTGTAATCAAACATATGCTCAAAAAGAAAAGCCCAGGCCCAGATAGATTTACTAATTAATTCTTTCAAATCTTTCAAGAGGAAGCACTACCAATCCTAGCCAGGTTCTTTCATGAAATTGAAAAAACGGGAACACTTCCAAACAGCATTTATGAAGCCAACATCACCTTGATACCAAAACCAGACAGAGATGCTGCCAAAAAAGGAAATTAGAGACCAATATCCCTGATGAATGCAGATGCAGAGATCTTTAACAAAATCCTGGCAAATATGATCCAATGCATCATCAAGAAGAGCATACACTACGACCAAGTAGGTTTCATCCCAGGAATGCAAGGATGGTTTAACATCCATAAATCTATCAACAGCATACACAACATCAACAACAAGAAAAATAAAAATCACAAAATCATATCAATAGACACAGAGAAAGCATTTGATAAGATCCAACACCCATTCTTGATCAAAATTCTCAGCAAGATGGGAATGGAATGAACCTTTCACAATCTAGTTAAAGCCATATACCACAAGCCAATGGAAAATATTATCCACAATGGAGAAAAACTAAAAGCCTTTCCTCTAAATTCTGGTACAAGACAAGGCTGCCCACTCTCACCACTCCTCTTCAACATAGTACTGGAAGTGCTTGCTGTAGCGATCAGGCAAGAAAAAGATATCAAGGGAATCCAGATAGGAAAGGAAGAAGTCATGCTTTCACTGTTAGCAGATGACATGATACTCTACTTATAAAACCCTAAAGACTCTACCAAAAAGCTTCTAGAAACAATAAACTCATACAGCAAGGTGGCAAGCTACAAAATTAACACACACAAATCAATGGACTTTTTATACACCAATAATGATAGGGAAGAGATGGACAGCAAGAAAGCAATCCCATTCACATTAGTGCCACACAAACCCAAATATCTTGGAGTCAACTTGAGCAAAGACATGAAGGACCTATACAAAGAAAACTATAAATCCCTGCTCGAAGAAATAAGAGAGGACACGCAGAAATGGAAACAGATACCTTGCTCATGGATTGGCAGGATTAACACCATTAAAATGGCAATATTCCCCAAAGCATCTTGATGCGATTCCTCTAAAGATACCCATGACATTCTTCAAAGAACTAGATCAGGCACTTTGGAAATTCATTTGGAACAATAAACACCCTCGAATAGCTAAAGCACTCCTGGGGAAAAGGAAAATGGGAGGCATTACTTCCCCCAACTTTAAACTGTACTACAAAGCAACAGTTATGAAAACAGCATGGTATTGGAAAAAAGACAGATCCTCAAATCAGTGGAATAGACTTGATTACTCAGATAATGTTTCCCAGACATACAATCACTTAATTTTTGACGAAGTACCAAGAAATCCTAAGTGGAGCAGGGAAAACCTCTTCAACAAGTGGTGCTGGCAGAACTGGTTTGCAAAAAAGCGAACATAGACCCCCAGTTAACATCATGTACAAAGGTAAAATTCAAATGGATTGAAGACCTTGATATCAGACCTGATACCATAAGGTATATAGAACAACATGTAGGTAAAACATTCCATGACATTGAGACAAAAGGCATCTTCAAGGAGGAAACTGCACTTTCCAAACAAGTGGAATCAGAGATAAACAGATGGGAATACATTAAGCTGAGAAGCTTCTGTACCTCAAAAGAAATAGTGCCCAGAATACAAGAGCCACCACTGTATGGGAGAAACTATTCACCCAATACCCATCAGATTAGGGGCTAATATCCAAATTATACAGGGCACTGACAGAACTTTAAAGAAAAAAAATCTCATCCCATCAAAAAATGGGGAAAAGAAATGAATAGACACATTGATAAAAAAAAAAAGAAATACAAATGCCAAAAGGCACATGAAAAAATGCTCCTCATCACTGATCATCAGGGAGATGCAAATCAAAAAACCGATGAGATAAAATCTCACACCACAGAGATTGGCACACATCACAAAGAATGAGAACAATCGATGCTGGTGGGGATGAGGAGAGAAAGGAACTCTTATCCACTGCTGGTGGGAATGCCGTCTAGTCCAGCCTCTATTGAAAGCGTTACGGAGATTCCTCCTAAAACTGGAAATTGAGCTCCCATATGATACAGCTATACCACTCCTAGGGAAATATCCTAGTAACAGAAGAATACAATACAAAAACCCCTTCTTCACACCTATATTTATTGCAGCACTATTCACAATAGCCAGGCTCTGGAAACAACCAAGATGCCCTTCAATAGAGGAATGGCTAAAAAAACTGTGGTACATATTCACAATGGAATATTATGCAGCTGTCAGGAGATATGAAGTCATGAAATTTTCCATACATGGATGTACATGGAGTATATCATGCTGAGTGAAATAAGTCAGAGGGAGAGAGAGAGACACAGAATAGTCTCACTCATCTATGGGTTTTAAGAAAAATAAAAGTTATCTTTGCAACAATCCTCAGAGACAATGAGAGGAAGGCTGGAATTTCCAGCTCACTTCATGAAGCTCTCACCACAAAGAGTGGTGAGTACACTTATAGAAATAACTACATGGAGAACTACCATACCTTGTGAATGAATGAGGGAACTGGAAAGCCTGTCTAGAGTACAGGTAGGGGTGGGTTGGGATGGAGGGAGATTTGTGACATTGGTGGTGGGAATGTTGCACTGGTGAAGGGGGGTGTTCTTTACATGACTGAAACCTACTCACAATCATATTTGTAATAAAGATGTTTAAGTAAAGAAAAGAAAAGTTTTAAAAAAAAACAAGCAGCCAGCCTGGGACTAACCCAGTTTTGATTCCTAGCATTCCATATGGTCTTCTGAGCCTGCAGGAACAATTTCTGAGCATAAAGCCAGGAGTAATCCCTGAGCACACTGGATGTGGACCAAAATTCAATGAATAAATAAATAAAACTCTATATGAACTACTTTATACACCATAACACTTAAATAAAGCTAGATAAAAATTAAAGAGTAAAATTAGAAGAAAATAACTCCATAAAATTGGATCTAATCTATTACTGGACCACTAAGATACCATTTTTTTAATTCCATATTTTTTAATTTTTGGAAGAAAAGACCATCCAAGTCTAAAGTTTAACAATTATCATGTTTTTGGTATATCATGAAAATGTTGATTTCAGCACTCATCAAATAAATTATCAAAATGTGTGTCTCTTGTCTTTCTGCCCTCCAGTCTCCCAAAGCAAATGCTTCACAAAGATCAACTCAAACTTGCTATTGTCAAATTTACTTGTGCTACTCTACTATTAAATTGCAATGCAAATTCTTCATGGAATTTTGGCATACTTAAGTTAAAAAACTGATCAAATGTTTTTATTCTGAATGACTGAATATTCAGTTATTTTCTTCTAAGTAGTTCAGTGTTTAACTTCTTTAGTGCATTCAGCAGGTTATTACACATGTAGTTATGCAAATATTAAATCATTTAAGGCCCAAAGCATTTTGTATTCATTTACATTTCTAAAATTCTTATTCTTTGTTCATCTGTTTTTCTTACTCCCCTATCTTATTATTGTTAATTCTGCCATTTATTTCACTCTGCAACAAATAAACACAGATCAATCTGTTGGTTTTCTTTTCTTTTTTTTTGTCTGTTCTTTCTTGCCCATCATCAAGTATGGCTATCTACTTGATATCTGCTATCACTTCGGCTTCCTATCTCTTTCTTATAAACCACTGTTACAAACCTTTAAAAAAAAACTGATTGTACAACATATATTCCATCAAGCTGTTTTACCAATAGATAACAGGACTATTAAGAACACTTTGTATATTCAAATCTTAGTAGTCAAATGACTATTTTAGTTCTTAATGCAGCATTTCATTTACTTTCATTGATGTGGCAGAAGATAGATCACAGAGTCTCTCACTGTGAACAGCCTAAAATTTTGATTTAGCTATGATTTCTATCAATATTATTGTTGAAATCAAATAATCACATTATTGAATTAATCAACATGTTATTTCTGATTATTTCATTTTCTTAGACGATAAATCACCAGATTTTGTGACCTTAGTGGTACTTAGCACAACTATGTAACTTCTCTTCAAGTGTGAAAGTTTCATAGATAATATGTAAATATACAGGCATGTTTGCATGAAAATAAGGCCTTATATGTAAATCTAGACTGTGATATTATTTTAGTCAATGGATGGCTTTCTGACTCCAGAACTCAATAAGCATTTTATAGATAAATATATACCTTGTATAGATACACGGTAGATGGATACTAACTCTATTAATCACTGACATTACAGCTTCTGCCTTAATACTTTAACATTGACATTCAGTTTCTCTGTGTATCCAGATCTTGAAAGACACAGAGGAGGTATTACATAAAATATCATATAATGGTGGATCTTCCATTCCTTTTTTTCCCAAGAAGTTTAATATGACTTTTGTTTTCTTAAAACATGGTAATGTTAATAAGAATTTATATTTTATTTATGTGTTTATATTTTTTGATCAAAGTGGATTACAAATCTTTCACAGTAATATTTTAGATACATAGTGATATTGAATAGGTCATTCCCACCACTAATATTGTCCTCACTCTACCCCTGTTCCCAGCATATACCCCATTTCCCCCTTTTTTACCCCCCGGACTGCTAGTATAGGTAGTCTGCTCTGTGTCTAGTATGTTGTAAATTGGGTGTTAATTTTGTTGTCATTGACTTTGGATTTGGTGCTTAATTTTGATCCTTTTTTTATTTCTACTTAATGTTCATTTGACTATTTGGTTCCATTATCCTCCATTATTTCCTCCTCCATTAGTGGGGCAAAAGAAGATGAGTCAAGTTGTGTGGTTCAGCTTGAAGAAAAGAGAAAAAAAATGATAAAATAAAATTTGACAAGAATCAAACAAGCAAATAAAATGAGAGGAGTCCTTCTAGAGGCTATATCTATTAGTTTAAGAGCAGAGAGGGAGAAGGAAGAAATACATAAAACAATTAAAAAAGAAAGAAGTAGATAAATAAAATAAAACATAAAAAAATCAAGCAGAAAACTCGAAAAGCATCAGGGCAATATAGGCAGCTGCCATACAATAACCAGGGTCCTGAAATAAAAACAAAACAAAGCACATAAGAAAAAATAAAAACAAAAAACAGCAACAAACAACAAAACTAACACAACTGAAAAAAATTGATTTGTCTTCTCTTTTGTTTTCTTGTATAGGCACAGTAAATATTAGGGAACTTACAAAGGGAATTCCCTTGGCCTAAGAGATAAAGGTTTTCTCCGCCCTTGAAGTATACTGTCATGGAAATAATTACAGACTCCATACATACTCTCTTACTCTCCCCTAGGTCCTTCTGTGGTGTCAGGAAACTTTCTATTCTGTTATGGGTGCTAAAATCATGCCTCTGTAAGCTAGAGATCTTGATATTTGCACAGGTCAAAGGATAGAATCTAGCATGAAGTCTTTCTTTACGGTTCTTGGAGTGGTAATCCATCACTACTGCTTTAATCACTCTTCTGTAATTGGTGGTTTTGAGTTTTGCTCCAATCCTAGGATGAAGCCTTTCATTCTTTTCTGAAGAAATTTGTAGTGCTCTAAAGAGATATTACCAATAAGGGTCATCATATAAACCATCCATGAAAATGTTTGGTTCAACTAAGATGCTAGTCTTCAGGTAATTATACTAAAAGAATAAGATCCAATTAGATGGGATGATTGATCAAATGGAAGCTGAAATTCTAAACTATAAAATTGGCAGGAAAAATAGAGATGTAGATGAAATGATGTTTAGAGGGAGGATACTGGCAATAAAATGAGGGACAGTCAGGGCAATTAAGTACAACAAGGTTACCCATATAAATTGCAGGCAGTGCAAAATGCACAAAAATAATGGAGATTATGTAAATATGTCTAAATGGATGTCTCAAAGCATTAAGATATAACCGTTTAGCTTACCAAGTTTCTAGATTTCATCTAGTCAACTGTGCTTTATCATGTGTAAGAGACAAAAACAAGGAAGATAACACTAGCTATATTTTCTTTAATGATTAATATGAGCCAGTCTTTATCAGATTTATCAAAACTCTAAGAATTAAATAAAGCCAAAGCAATTCAAAGATGAACACCTATAGAACAAAGATTTTGAGTATCTTCTATATTTTTCATGTGGCTAAGAAATAAGGAGTCAGGTACTCAGTATCAAGAATGGTTAAGTCCAAAACCTATGTTCTCAACAATAATTCTCTAAGACACTCATTATATTACTGACTTAGGAAGACTTGTTTGCAAGATAGCATGAGGTTTGTTTAACAAACTCAGATCTGTTTCAAAGTCTTTGTGCTGAACTAGGCAATAATGAGTTTCATTATTTTAGACAAGTTTTATGCAGTCTGCTATACTCCTTTTTACTTGTAGATCTTTGTTGTTCTCAACATTAAAAAAATCTCACTTTTTTTAACTTCAGAAAGGAAAACAAAAACATTTCAAGTTATAGTAAAGACTAGGTAATTTATTAAATCATGTAGAAATAAAAAAGAGGATGGAAAATAAGCTATAACAAGTATCTATTACTATTATCAGTATAAAAGAAATGTTAATAGAGAGATGGATATAAAACTAGATGAAAATAACAATAGAACATACATAAAATCTAACAGCACTAATGACTCAATGGGACAAACAATTGGTTATGTTTGAAATTTCATTTATGAGGATTTCCTTTAGGATACAGACTTCACATATGTTTTTTTTTTGCAAATCTATACTTTTGAATATCATCAGCCAGAAAGTATAATTAATTTGGAAGTTCTCTTTCCCCAAATTCGTTGTAAACAATATTATTACAATTAAGTAGACAAGATCTATGAAATGACTTAACATTTCATTTTGGGATGCTTTAGTGAGAATGGTTTGAAAGAAAATACAGTTTTACCCTTTCTTAACACTCTATTACAATTCAATCAAACCTCGAATCCTCAAAATTAAATGAATGCTATTATTCAGCAAAGCTAAATATTTCTATCAGAACATTTCCTTCTAGCTTGGTCATATTGTTAGCTGTAGTCATCACACTAGATTGAATTTCTTGAGTTAATGCTGTTTATGTGTTTTGGATGGTGCTGGTCTATAAAGAATTATCTTGTTTCACCCCCATTTACGTTTCCAGTACAGAGCTCTGTATAGATGCATATAAGGTACTCAATAAATAAGTTCAGAATTAAGTGTTCTACAATAAAGTGACTAATCATTATTTGGTAAAATAATTCCATTAAAATTAAAATTTCACAGATGATATGATATATATGAAATGCATTAGTTAGGAATATTTATGCAACAAGTAACGTAATTTGTATATATTGTATTACATATAACCTAATTTTTGAAATATATAGAGAGAACATGATTCAATAGTCATAAAATTTATATTCCCAATAGACATATATACACAGTACTTTGTTCAGATTCAAAACATTAAAGATTTTGTGAACTTTGTGTTCAAGCACGTGTTACAAACTAAACCTTTTCTGGGATTTGAATTCTCATATCAGCACTTAAAAAGTCATAAAATATGAACATTTTACTTTCTGACCTCTACCCTTTCTAACCTCTCTGTTACGGGTTGGTTTTTTTTTTTTGACAATGAAAATAGCACACATATGAAATGAATTATGTTTATAATACTGGGAAAGTTTTTTAGCAAGTTACAGAAAGGTACAATTCTATTTTTCAAAATGTGATTTAGTCATTTAAAGTGAGCTAACTTATAACCAACTGGTATTTGAACAAATGAGCTATTTGTTGTCAAGCTCAAACTGGGTCTGCAAGATATACAAAAAGTCTTAAGAGCTGTAAATATTTCATTTACATTTTCAAAATCTTACAGCAAGGTGTAATTCTTTATGATTCATGACTTGTTAGCTCTGCAGCATACCTTCTTGATTATGATTCTAACAATTTTGTTCAAACTTACAATGTGGTCATGGCAATAAACTGATTAGGCTGTTACCTAACTTGAAAAAAATACAAAGTCAAATAATAGTGTCTCTGTGAGCATTTGATGGGTTAGTATATATTGAGCAACTGGTCTTAGCTAGGCAAATGCTTAGCACACTCTTTGAGTCTGTAACTGCTACTCACTCCAGAAGTAACTACCAAGGTACTGAATAATTTTCTAGTTACTTTCCTTTTATTTTCTAAGTAACTTTCCATGACAAATGATTAGAAATCAGACATGGCATTATCGATGATACTAGCACTTGTTAGACAAGCAACAGGACAAAGGGAAAGATATTTTATCTTGATTCTCAACATGAATTATTTACTTATTTAGGCATCATTAAACAAATCACCTACTGAAAAGCTACTTTTGCACTGCTGTCAGAACAAATATTCTACTGGATTCAGACTCGGTATCCTCTTCAAGTACTATGTGCTGGGGAAAGGGTGGGTGGTAGGCTGTACCCAGTTTTCCTCCAGGTTTACTCCTGGCTCTGGACTTATGGTATCATATGCAGTATCTAAGACTATACTCAATGCTGTGGTTATGTGAGTATACAAAGTGAAAGTTAAAGTACACAAAGTAGTAGAGTGAAAGGCAAGTACCTTATTCATTGTACTGACTCATTGGTACCTGGATATACTACTTTGGGTGGTTGTTTACTTTAAAAATTGTTGTAATCATGATGCTTAAATAAAAATATTATTTTAAAATGTCATCTTCCAACCTTTGACTATGAGTCTGTGTTTGCGGTGATTATTCAAATGTGTTACTTTCAGGCAGCAGAATGTTTGATTCAGTTTTCTAATTCATTTTGCTTTCTGTCTCAAATCACTTGGTGCATTTAGTCTGTTGACATTAAGAGAGATGGTCGTCATGATATTTTGAACTTCCTTAGACAGCTTATAATCATAACAAAAATATATTGCAATTGACAAAAAGAAAAAATGAATTTGGGTGTTTGAATGTAACACTTATTTTAAAATTAAACAATTATTTATTATTAAACAAAACCATAATAAATGTAGTCCATTTCAATACATATCCTGACCTTAACGTTTTTAATATATTGTGTTTTTATCTTTATGCACAAGTCTGCATTTTAATGTTTGACATATATATTTATGCCAAAACAAAATAAAATGTTGCTTTATATTTTATATGCTTTATATATTTTAGCTGTTTATAAGGTCAACACATACATAGTATTAATATTTTGGTAAATACAATTACTTTTGGAAATCCTTTCTTTTCTATTGACCCTTGTATCTTCCTATCTTATATTCATATCATATAGCTGTCTACTGTATGAGGACACTGCATTTTATTTCTCTTTTCTCCTGCAACATTTGCATTGGTTCAAGTTCCTTGTTATATAAACAATATGTCTCCCTTTTCACATGTTTGATCATTTCTCTCAGGCTGCTTTTCAAATATGTTTGACCTTGATCCACAGAAGTAATTTTTTTTTTGGTTTTTGGGTCACACCCGGCAGTGCTCAGGGGTTACTCCTGGCTCCATGCTCAGAAATTGCTCCTGGCAGGCACGGGGGACCA
>PVKC010035063.1:0-13587 GCA_004027635.1 Crocidura indochinensis
GGCAAGGCAGGCACCTTACCTCCAGCGCCACTGTCCGGCCTCACTTAATGTGGTTTTAAAGACTGATGTTCACACTAGCTCTTGATAAACAGTTTATGAGGATCAAAGACTGCTGAATCTAAGTTTCTAGTCTTATTCCTGTACACAAAAGCCCTACAAATCTTTCATGTTTGAATGGATGTCCAAATATGAGAAACTCTGGCTAAATGCAAAAAAAAAAGATGGTTTTGATTCTAAAACGTCCTTACCATGTTGTTAAGTACTGAAAATTAACCTTTTCCTAGATTTCATGCCTTATCTATATAGATAAACTAAAAGGCTCTGGAATTTAAAATGCAAAGCTGTGGGCCAGAGTGATTGCACATGGCCAAACCTGTTTCACTTTAGTACTCTCTAAAACCTCCAAAAGTGATCCCTAAATGCAGATCCAGGAATAAGCTCTGAGCACTGTCAGGTGTGATCCCCACACACACCCAATAAAATAAATAAATAAAAGCCACAAAACTAGAAGTACATACTACATTTCAGAGATTAAGTTTAAAAATAAATCTTTCAAAAGAAAATACCAAGAAAAAGGAAGAAAAAAAACAAGAGAAAACCTTTAAGATGAATGGCTTAGGTAGGAGGTTATTAGATGTGACACCTGAAGCACGATCTATGATAAAAAAAAAAGGCAAATTGGATTTCACCAAAATTAAAAGCTTTTGTATGGGGAACAATTTAGTTAAGAGAATGAAAAAGCAATCAGCAGCCTGAGAGAAAAATATGTGCAAGCACACATCTGACAAAGGCTAGAACCTAGAATATATAAAGGACTCTCAAATATAATGGTAATAAAAACAAAAAAAATCCAATTATAAATGAGCAAAAGACATGAACAGACAGCTCACCAAAGAGGAGCTACAGCTGAATAATAAGTACCTGAAAATATATTCTGCATCATGAGCCATTAGGGAATTGCACATTAAAATTACAATGAGCTATCACTTCACTCCTATTAGAACAGCTAAAATAAAAACAATGATAATGTTGGAAGAGATGCAGGAAAACTGAGTCTTTCTCACTTCCCTGCTAGGAATATGAAATGGTACATTGATTTTCTTATATAACAACAACAAAAAAGCAACTGCCATTAAACCAATCAATTGAATTTTGACATTATATTCCTTTTTTATTAATTTTTGGGCCACACCCAGTGGTGCTCAGGGGTTACTCGTGGCTATGCACTCAGAAATTGCTCCTGGCTTGGGGCATTATATGGGATGCCACAGTCCATCCTAGATCAACCACGTGCAAGGCAAACACTACCACTGCACATCATTCCAGCCCCTGACATAATATTCTTAAAGAAACAACCATTTATATACATTCAAAACCCCATACCCAAAAGTTCAGAACATTTTTACTCATGCCCCAAACTGGAAACAACCTGAAATACACTTCACTGAGTGAACAGTTTAAGCAACACTGGTATATCCATACCTTGGATTGTAATTGCTCTGCAACATGGCAGAATAAACTATTAATCCCTGAAGCATTCTGGACCAAAATTAGAGATAATAAGTTGAATGGAGAAAATTTATCTAAAAGGGTTACATGTTGTACAATGTCATCATATAGTTTTCAAATGACTTTATAGAGTTCAAGTATGGAGCAATGGGAAAGAAGAGAAAAGGAATGCAAAGGGCTAACACAAAGGAGTCCCTCTGTAACTATGTAATAATTCTGTGTCTTGATTGTGACCAGGGTCACATAAATATGTACACAGCATCTAAATGTTCCAAAAGGTGTATAGGTAAAAGATGGAAAACTAAAAAATAATTGCATTTCAGTTAGTAGCCATGCACCATTTTCTTTCTGGTTGGTTTGGTGACAAAGCTAGATCAATTTCTCCATGAAAAAATGTTGAGCCAAAGATATTTGAAACTGTTTTTATGATGTTGGAATGTTCAGTGAGTCTATTCTTAATTTAAAATTCAAAGTTAACCAATTTTACCACTAAGAAAGGATATTCTTTCTGGGGTGTCACAATCCCAGACCTGCGCCATCAGTAGCCAAGCTTGCCACTTAGCTGTCTCATAGATTCCTTTCTTTAAATTTGTTTCTCTTTTCTTTTTAGAATCCTTTTTCAAAGAATATTTTCCAGAAAAGTTAATTTTCCTGTTCATTCTAGAGTTTTTCTTGGGCTCAGTCTGTACTGATAAGCTTCTGTCCCCATGAGTGTCAGTCTGTGACAAGTGCCTCATCCACAGAATCTAATGGGCTGTGACACAGGTGGTAGGTCAGGTTGGTGACAGCCAAGATTCTATAGGTAACAGAATCATTATTGCAGGAACTGTCTGGTTTCAGAAGGTATTTATGACATGGACAGAAGCTGTGACTGGATGGGGGAGAAAGAAGTAATTGTTTCTGGCAGCACAGATCTGCCATGTGTGCATGTTTTGATGAATGTCTTTATCTCTAATGACACACGGTCTAGATTGATGTTCTTAAGCCTCAGTAGTCATTGGAATCACCTGAAGATGCTTGTTACAGCAGAGTCTTCTGGCAGGGCCTCATCAGGTGATATTAATGTGGGAGATTCTAGAAACATATTTTTATGGTATCCCTTGTTGAAAATCATTTTAGATGAGAATGTCATAACTTCCCATTCATATTGTACAAAGTATTTAACATTGATAACCTCTTATCATTTTCACTAACACACATATTTACCAGATGATTTTTATATAAATCTTTTTAAGCACCATGATTACAAGGATGTTTGTAGTTGGGTTTCAGTTATAAAAAGAACAACCCCCCATAACCAGTGCAACATTCTCACCACCAATGTCCCCACTCCTCCCCCACTCTTGCCTATATTCGCAACAGGCATTCTACATCTCTCATTCTTTAACATTATCATGCTAGTTAGTGTAGTTATTTCCCTAACAGAGTTCACCACTCTTTGTGGTGGGTTTCAAATTGTGAGCCAGTCCTTTCAGTCCTTCCCGTCCTTAACTCTATTGTCTCTGGGCCTTATTACAGTAATGTCTTTCATTTTTCTTAAAACCCATAGATAAGTGAGACTATTCTGTGTCTATCTCTCTCCCTCTGGCTTATTTCACTTAGCATAATAGATTCCATGTACATCCACGTATAGAAGCATTTCATGACTTCATCTCTTCTGATGGCTGCATAATATTCTATTTGCACCAGTTTCTTTAGCCATTCATCTGTTGAAGGGCATCTTGGTTGTTTCCAGAGTCTGGCTATTGTAAATAGCACTGCAATAAATATTGATATGAGGGAGGGAGTTTTGAATTGTATTTTTATGTTCCTAGGGTATATCCCTAGGAGTGGTATAGCTGGATCATATGGGAGTTCAATTTCCAGGTTTGTTTTTTTTTTAAGAATCTCCATATTGCTTTCCATTAAGGACCAGACGGTATTCCCACCAGCACTGAATGAGAGTTCCTTTCTATCCACATTCCCTGCCATCACTGATTGTTTTTATTCTTTGTTATGTGTGCCAGTCTCTGTGGTTTGAGATGGTACCTTATTGTAGTTTTGATTTGCATCTCCCTGATGATTAATGATATGGAGCATTTTTCATGTATTTTTGGCCATTTGTATTTCTTCTTTGAGAAAGTGTCTGTTCATTACTTTTTCTCATTTTTTGATGGGGTTATATTTTTTTCTTTTTAAGTTCTGTCAGCATCTTGTATATCTTAGATCTTAGCCCCTTGTCTGATGGGTATTGGGTGAATAGTTTCTCCCATTCTGTAGGTGGATTTTGTATCTTAAATATTATTACCTTTGAGGTACAGAGGCTTCTCAGTTTAATATCGTCCCATCTGTTTATCTCTGTTTCTACTTGTTTGGAGAGTGCTATTTCCTCCTTTAAGATGCCTTTAGTCTCAATGTTATATAATGTTTTACCTATGTCTTATTCTATATACCTTATGGTTTCAGGCCTGATATCAAGGTCTTTAATCCATTAGGATTTGATCTTTGTGCATGGTGTTAGATAGGGAGTTCGCTTTTTGCAAGTGGCTAACCAGTTGTGCCAACACCACTTGTTAAAGAGGCTTTCCTTGCTCTATTTTGGATTTCTTGCCCCTTTATCAAAGATTAATTGATTGTATGGGGAATATTCTCTGAATACTCAAGACTGATCTGAGGATCTGTCTTTATTCCAATACCATGCTGTTTTGATAACTATTGCTTTAAAATACAGTTTAAATTGAGGAGAGTAATGCCTCCCATATTCTCTTTACCAAAAATTGCTTTAGCTATTCGAGGGTGTTTATTGTTCCAAATGAATTTCAGGATTGTTTGCTCCACTTCTTTGAAGAATGTCATGGGTACCTTTAGAGGGATTGCATTAAATCTGTACAATACTTGGAGAGTATTGCCATTTTAATTATAGTAATCCTGCCCATCCATGAACAGGGTTTGTGTCTCCAATTCTTTGTGTCCTCTCTTGTTTCTTGAAGTAGGGTTTTGTAGGTTTCTTTGTATAGGTCCTTCACTTCTTTAGTTAAGGTGACCCCAAAGTATTTGAGTTTGTGGGGCACTAACGTGAATAGACTTGTTTTCTAACTGTCCATTTCTTCTCTATCATTATTAGTGTATAAGAAGGCCATTGACTTTTGCATGTTAATTTTATAGCCTACCACTTTGCTATATGAATCCATGGTTTCTAGAAGCTTTTTGGCAGAGTCTTTAGGGTTTTCTAAATATATTATTATGTCATCTGCAAACAGTGAGAGCTTGACTTTTTTTTACCTATCTGGATGCCCTTGATATATTTTTTTCCTAATCACTAATGGCAAGTACTTCCAGTACTATGCTGAATAGGAGTGGTGAAACAGGGCAGCTTTGTCTTGTACCAGATTTTAAGGTAAAGGCTTTTAGTTTATCTCCATTGAGGATAATATTTGCCATTGGCTTGTGGTAGATGGCCTTGACTATATTGAGGAAAGTTCCTTTCATTCTTATCTTGCTGAGAGTTTTTATCAAGAATGAGTATTGGACCTTAGCAAATGCTTTTTTTGCATTTATTGATATGATCATATGATTTTTGTTTTTCTTTTTTGTTGAAAAGTTGTACTATGTTGATTCATTTACTGATGTTAAACCAACCTTGCATTCCTAGAATGAAACATACTTGGTCGTGGTGAATGACCTTCCTGATGATGCATTGAATTCTATCATCAGAATTTTGTTAAGAATATTTGCATCTATATTCATCAGGGATATTGACCTGTAATTTTTTATTTTTGGCAGCATCTCTGCCTGGTTTTGATTTTAAGTGATGTTAGCTTTATAGAAACTAGTTAGAAGTGTTCCTGTTTCTTCAATTTTATGAAAGAGCCTAAAACGGGTTGGTAGATATTCCTCTTAAAATTAATGAATGAATTCATTAATGAATCTATCTGGGCCTGGGTTTTTGTTTTAGGGATGATTTTTGATAACCATTTAAATTTCCTCGATAATGATAGGGTTGTTCATATATGGTGCCTCATCTTTTTTTTAACCGAGGGAGGTTATAAGAGTATAAGAATTTGTCCATTTTGCCAGGTTCTCATGTTTCATGGCATAGAGTTTCTCAAAGTAGATTCTGATTACTCTTTGAATCTCTGCAATATCTGTAGTGATTCCCCCCCTTTTTATTTCTATCCAGTTTATCAAGTTTCTCTCTCGATTTCTCTGTGAGTTTTGCCAGGGGTTTATCAATCTTGTTTATTTTTTCAAAGAACCAACTTGTGCTTTCGTTGATCTTTCAGATTATTTTCTGGATTTCCAATTCATTTATTTCTGTTCTAAGCTTTGTTATTTCCTTCTGCCTACCTAATTTTGGTTCCATTTGTTGATCATTTTCTAATTCTATAAGCTGTGTCATTAAGCTATTTATGTAGGCCCCTTCTTCCTTCCTGATGTGTGCTTGCAAAGCTATAAATTTTCCTCTTAGTACTGTTTTTGCTGTATCCCATAAATTCTGATTATTTGTGTCTTTATTGTCATCTGTTTCCAAGAATGTTTTGATTTCCTCTTTGATTTCATCTTTGACCCACTGGATGTTCAGTAGTAAGCTTTTTAATTTCCAGGTGTTAAAGTTTTTTCTGTGTCCCTTTGTGGTTTATGTCTTATTTCAGTGCCTTGTGATCAGCAAAGGTAATCTGCATGATTTCTATCCTCTTAATTTTATGGAGATATGTTTTAGGGGGTAGCATGTAGTCTATCCTAGAGAATGACCCATGTGCTTTGGAGAAGAATGTGTATCCAGGTTTCTGAGGATGGAGTGCCCTATGTATATGTTCACTTTCTTCCATTTCTCTTTTCAGAGCTAGCATATTTTTGTTGGTTTCAGTCTGGTTGACCTACCAAGGGGTGGCAGGGCAGTGTTGAGGTCTCCCACAATTATTGTGCTGTTATTGATATCTCTTTTCAGATTTGTCAACAATTGTATGGAATACTTTGCTGGTTCCTCATTGGGTGTGTATATGATTAGAAGTGTGACTTCTTCCTGTTGTACATATCCCTGGATTAGTACAAAATGTCCATCTTAGTCCCTTACAACTTTTCTGAGTCTAAAGTCTGTGTCATCTGATATTAGTATGGCCACTCCAGCTTTTCTAAGAGTGTTGTTTGCTTGGATGATTTTCATCCAGCCTTTGATTTTGAGTTATGTTTGCTCTGAGTATTCAGGTGAGTTTCTTGTAGACAACAGAATGTTGGATCCATTTTTTGAATCATTTAGTCAATCTGTATCTCTTAACTGCACTTAGTCTACTGAAATTGAGAGAGATAATTGTCATGGAATTTAATGCTATCTCTGTGTAGAAGTTTGGTGTGTCTTTTGGTCAGTCTTGTCTTAAAGTAGACCTTTCAGTTTTTGTTTGTTTGTTTGTTTGTTTTTTGGTTTTTGGGTCACACCCGGCAGTGCTCAGGGGTTACTCCTGGCTCCATGCTCAGAAATTGCTCCTGGCTGGCACGGGGGACCATATGGGGCACCGGGATTTGAACCGATGACCTTTTGCATGAAAGGCAAATGCCTTACCTCCATGCTGTCTCCCGGGCCCCTCAGTTTTTCTTTTAAGGCTAGCTTTGAGTCTGCAAAGTTTCTGAGTTGGTTATCCATGAAGTATACTTCCTTCAAACCTAAAAGTGAGTCTAGCTGGACACAGTATTTTAGGCCAAGCATTTATTTCATAGAGTTTTGTCACTATGTCCCAGCACTGTCTTTTGGACTTGAGGGTTTCTTCTGACAGGTCTTCTATAAATCTTAAGGATCCTCTCTTGAATGTAATTCCCCTCTTTGATCTTGCTGCTTTTAGTATTCTATCCCTATCTGTGGGATTTTTCATTGTAGGATGTGTCTTGGGGTGCTTTTCCTTGGGTCTCTTTTAACTGGTACTCTTCAGGCATGTAGGATTTGTTTGCATGTAGTCTTTAGCTCTGGAAGTTTCTCTGTAATGATATACTTGACTGTTGATTCTTCCTGGGGATTTTCTTCCTGGGTCTCTAGGACTCCAATAATTCTTAAGTTGTTTCTGTTGAGCTTATCAAAGACTTCTATTTTTATTTGTTCACATTCTTTTTTTTTTTTTTTTTGGTTTTTGGGCCACACCCAGTGACGCTCAGGGGTTACTCCTGGCTATGTGCTCAGAAGTCGCTCCTGGCAGGCACGGGGGACCATATGGGAACCAGGGGATCGAATCGTGGTCCGTCCTAGGCTAGCGCAGGCAAGGCAGCAGGCACCTTACCTCCAGTGCCACCGCCCGGCTCCCTTGTTCACATTCTTTGAGCAATTTTTCCATTGTCTGACCATTTGATTTAAGGCTTGTTTCTAATCCCTTCTGCTGTATGGAGTTGTTATGCATCTCATCTTCCAGCACACTTACTCTGTCATCAGCTGCTGTTACATTATTGGAGAGATTTCTGTTGAGGTTTTCAATTCATCTGCTGAGTTTTTCAGATCTGTTATTTCAGTTTGGAGTTTTCTGATTTATATCTTCATATCCTCTTGATTCTTGTTAGTGTTTTGTTCAACTCAATCTATGCTTTCTTTGAGTTCTGTGAACATTGTCCATGTTTCTTCTCTAAACTACATATCTGAGAGACTAACTAGGTGGTTGGTCATTTTGGGGACATCAGAGTTGCCATCTTTATTCTCTATGCCTGCATTGTTTCCTCATTGTCACACTTGTATTGTGGATTTTTCTACATGTTGTGGTAGTGTACATCAACTAGGTAGAGTGCGTGGCCACGCTCCTCTGGCTCCATCCTTTGTAGGCAGGATGACTCACCTCAGGAGAAGGCAAGGCCTCAGGGAAGAATGCTGGAGAGAATCAAAGTTCCCAGGCCAAAGCAAGCAGAGAGAAAGCCCAAGATGTCTGCTCTGCTTCAGAGTCACAGCAGATTCAGCTAGTTCCACAGTCTCTGGACAGGGAAGACTCACCTCAGGAAAAGGCAAGCCCTCAGGGAAGGATGTCGTAGAGAATCAATGTTGCCAGGTCAAAGCAAGCAGAGAGAAGGCCCAAGATGTCTGCCGCACTTCAGCGACACAGCAGAGCCAGCTATCTCCACAGTCTCTAGGCAGGGAAGACTCACCTCAGAAGAAGGCAAGTCCTCAGGGAAGGATGCTGGAGAGGATCAATGCTCCCAGGCCGAAGCAAGCAGAGAGAAGGCCCATGCTTCAGAGACACAGCAGAGTCAGCTAGTTCCTACCAGATGATTTTAATTACATTACACATCGCTTAGAAACAAACCAATAAAGGTAAGTGTAGAAAAATAAGGGAGAATATTATTAACTTTCCAACACATTGGAATTTCACCTCTGGGAACTAGAGACAACTGTTTCATTTCATTTGTATTACTTAATTCAAGACAGAGTAATCATTAGGGAAAGGTTGAATATCACTATTATGAGCCCTGAAAAAGTCTTTATGAGTATTTATGAAAGCTGTTTTTTTTTTAATTTGGCATAAAAGAAATCCAAACACAAGAATCTGGAGAGGTGGTAACTTATTTGCTGTTGTATATTGACTTGTTGTAATTGACTTGCTGTATATTGACTTATAAGACCCACTAAAGTCATATGAAGAGGAGAATACAGCTTTCTGAAACAGGTACAGAGCTTTACATAGTTATGGGAAGAGAAATGGTAAAAAGAGATGAGCCCCAGAACAAATCCTCGATGTGACCTAGATATGTTATATTGAGTTTTCTTTGACAAAACAATTAGGATACATGTCATTTCTGAATTTCGTAAAGCTATAATTAAAACAATGCAGAATCTAAAAGCATGAAAGGATTTCATAGTTTATCCAACCACCTTCTTCCAACATAAAAGTCCCTGAATTTTTTCCTATGATTTGTGTGGATTTAACTCACTTATATTCAAGATGTACTGCCAAGATGTTCTCTCTGAGGTGAAGAAGAAAATGTTAGAGTTTTGTGCAAAATATTAAGTTCAACTTAATTAATAATACCCAGGTTGCTATTGAAGCCTTCATTTAAGGCTCTATGTCCCCAATTATAGTACTCTGAGTCTTTCCATCATCTTATTTGTTTGTTTGCTTTTGTTTTGCACTAATTCAGTGCAGTTCATGGAACATTACTGCAGGTGCTCATGAGACTAAATATATGTGTTGCCTGGGATCAAATCAGACTGAGCTGGTTGCAAAGCAAAGGTCTTAAGCCCTGGATTATCCATTCCTTCCTACAAACTTAGGAGAAGAGACTCTATAGTTCCTGCCTATATTGTATATTGCCCCTCTTATATATCATCCCTCTCCCCCATTCACCACCTTACAAAACTACTTCTATCCTCTCACCCCCTCAATTCTAATCCATTATCTCTCCTTATTTAACACTCTATCCTCGGTTCTTTACTCCTCCAAAACTGAGACCATGCCCCTGCCCCAGTAAGCTGCCTCCCAGCTCCCAAAGTGAAAGGACACCCTCTCAGCCCCCCCCCATCTCTCACCCCAGCAAGAGCAGCAGCCACCACTCCTGCCATTCTATGTGGCCCTTTTACTTTAACCTCCCCTCAATGTGGACTGTTGCTTGCTACCAGATTCAGCGCCAGAGGAAACCCCAGCTCAAGGACACTACCTGTACCTTACTGCCGCAAACCTTAAGATCATGGTGTAGGATGAAAATGTGCCCGAGATCATATCCCTCCCACAGACTATATAAAAAGACTTAATGGGATATCAATATTTTCTTGTATGCTTATTTCCCTAATAGATATAACTCTTAGAGTGTTTATTTCCACATGTAGAGGTAGCCTCCTCCAATTTTTTTTGTTTTTGTTAGTTTTGGTTCTGCTTAGTAAGAAATTCTAGTAGAAAAGTTGAGTCTGGAGAGATAGCATTGAGGAAAGGTGTTTGCCTTGCGTGGAGAAGGTCAGCGGTTCAAATCCCGGCATCCCATATGGTCCCCTGAGCCTACCAGGAGTGATTTCTGAGCATAAATCCAGTAGTAGCCCTAGAGCACTGCCGGATGTGACCCAAAATCCAAAAAAAAAAAAAAATAAATAAATAAATAACAGTATTGGGATAAGACTTGGGATAAGAGCTTAGGTCAAAACCAGGGCACAGAGATTGTATAGTTTGTCATTTTATCCCCAGAAGCAATGATTATATAATATGGCATTGTTCCTTTTTGCATAGGTACACTAAAATGGGGAAATTTTATGTATTGGAACAAGTTTTTATCTAATAGGGATAAAACGCATAAATTTTATAATACAGGACACCTTCCACTTGAACATTTGTTATGAGGACTTGTCTTAGACCTTAAGTGATTGGACATCAACTGTCCAACCCCAAGCTTCATATCCCAACCTTAGAACTAGCACAGTTCCCTGCACCAGCACCAGGAATCAAACTCCCCTGGGGTAGGCCCTAATACTACTCTGGCACCGATTTGAGCCAGGGTAGGTTCATATGATACCTTCATGATGAGGAAACAGCAACAACTTGATCTAAAGACAGGTTGCCCTACTGCACCACCTAACAGTGAGATGAAATCAGCAGACCCTCCATCCTACGATCTGTACAAAAATCAAGGTCACCAATTACAGAAGACTGACTACAACAACCATAACTGAGCATAGCTTTTCCTGGGGTCATAAAGAAAGACCTTATCTTAGGTTTCATCCTAGGATCTGTGAAAAACCAAGATCTCTAACTACAGAGTACTGACTTTGACAACCATTACTAAGCAGAATGTTTCCTCGCACCATAAAGAAAGATCTTGGGGTTTGACAACTAACATGTCAGAAACCTGTAGATGGTTTCATGACAGTATACCTCAAGGGTAGAGACAACCTGTATCTCTTAGACCAAGGTAATTTCCTTTCTAATTTCCCCAATATTTACTGTGCCCATGCAAAAACAAGAACAAAAACAAAACAAAACAAAGTACCTTGCCACATCTGCCCCCCATATTTTATTTTTATTGTTCTTTTTCTTTCTTTCTTCTTTAATGTCATTTATATTTATAGCTTCTAGACAGCTTCTTTTTTTTTACAGAACCATATAACATGAATCATCTTGTTCTGCCTCATATTTCTATGTCTTCCTACAAGCTGAAAAAAAAGTGGATGGAACCTAGGGGCCAAGAGATCTCAGGAACATTGAGTGGAAATGAAAAATGGTCAAACCTAAATACCCAAACCAAAGTCAATGACAATAGAATCAAGAGACCAAAACTATAACAAGCTATACACACAAGGTACCTGTTACACTAGCAGTCCAGGGGACTAAGTGTGGGTACAGGAGAGGCATGGAACTATGGTGGAGGGGGGTCAACACTGGGGTCATTGTCACTATGTTCCTAAAATTCAACTGTGAAAGACTTGTAATTCAATTGGTCTCAATAAAGGATTTTAAAAAAGAAAAAGAATAAGAACAAGAACAAGAAGAAAAGAAGAAGAAAAGAACAAGAAGAACAAGAAGAAGATCAAGAACAAGAACAAGAAGAACAAGAAGAAAAGAAGAAGAAAAGAAGAAGAAGAAGAAGAAGAAGAAGAAGAAGAAGAAGAAGAAGAAGAAGAAGAAGAAGAAGAAGAAGAAGAAGAAGAAGAAGAAGAGGAAGAAGAACAAGAAGAAGAACAAGAAAAGAACAAGAACAAAAAGAACAAGAAGAAGAAAAGAAGAAGAAACTAGTCAGAAACTCTTTGATCCAGCAAGTTGAGAGCTGAAAGTGACCCACATTTAGTCATGAGCTGTCAGGTTGATGAAGTTATTGCAGTATCTTTCCAGTTATATTTTTAGTTGAGGGGACATATGAATCATGTTATGTGGATTTGACTACACCAATCCTCATAAAATGTGGCTTTAAAGCAGTTTTTCGAGGAATTATCTGTCTTTACCACAGAAAAGTCCTGTTGAGGATAAAAATCATGCAAACTCAGAGAATGTCAAGGAGATAGGAAAGCTGACATTTTTCCTTTTCCCCAAGTAAGCTTTTCATCTGTCCACATCATGAAGTAAAAGTTGGAGATAACTTATTGAATTTGAAAAGATGCTGGCCAATCTATAAGAAAGTACTTTTTTGAAGCTCTGTGTACTATAAAAAGAGCACTATGAGGGCCTGGGAGATAGCATGGAGGTAAGGCATTTGCCTTTCATGCAAAAGGACATCGGTTCGAATCCCGGTGCCCCATATGGTCCCCCGTGCCTGCCAGGAGCAATTTCTGAGCATGGAGCCAGGAGTAACCCCTGAGCACTGCCGGGTGTGACCCAAAAACCAAAAAAAAAAAAAAGAGCACTATGAAAGTAAAAATTTGGAAATATTTCCATGTTTGTATGTTTTGGGTAAAGGGGGGGGGAATGGACTCATACATTAAAACTTTCCTATCAGTACTCTAAATAAAATAAAATGTTGAAAATTCTTTCTTTTTTAAAAATTTTTATTGTGGCCAAAGTGAGTGACAAATCCTTCACAGTAATATTTAAAATACACAGTGACAATGAATCAGGAGCATTCCCACTACCAGTGTTGTCCTCCCTCCACCCCTTTTCCCAGCATGAATACCGCTTCTACCTCCTTTACCCCCCAGGATGCTTGTGTAATTGGTCCCCGCTTGTACAGTTTGTTGCAGATTGGGTCTCGATTCTGTTGTCGTTGACTTTGGGTTTGGTTTTCAAGCCTGATCATTTTTTATTTCCACTAACTGTTCATATGACTGTCTAGTCCTGGTACCGTCCATTTCCCCCCTCCCCTCAAATTATGAGGCTGAGCAAGATGATTTCAGTAATATGGCTCTGTTGGGAGTATGAGAAATGAAAAGGGGGAAACCTAAAAATTGTCTAGGTGTTATAAATATCAAAACAAACAAGCAAACAAAAACCCCAAACCAGCAAGCAACTACTTAAAAAGGTTTTTGTTTCTTCTTCTTCTTCTTCTTCTTCTTCTTCTTCTTCTTCTTCTTCTTCTTCTTCTTCTTCTTCTTCTTCTTCTTCTTCTTCTTCTTCTTCTCCTTCTTCTTCTTCTTCTTCTTCTTCTTCTTCTTCTTCTTCTTCTTCTTCTTCTTCTTCTTCTTCTTCTTCTTCTTCTTCTTCTTCTTCTTCTTCTTCTTCTTCTTCT
>PVKC010035064.1:0-13526 GCA_004027635.1 Crocidura indochinensis
TGAGTAGGTCATTTAGGATCGGTTTTGTTTGCGCAAATAAAGCGAGTTCATTTTTGTTTGAGAATGATTTTAGTCTTCCTTCCCATGTGAATGAGAGTTTTGCCGGATAGTGGACTCTAGGTTTAGCATTGTTTTCATTCAGTCGTTTAAATATGTTGTTCCACTGTCTTCTTGCTTGGAGGATTTCATATGGGAGATCCGATTTGATTCTAATGTTCCTTCCTTTGTATGTGAGAGTTTTTTTTCTCCCTTATTGCTTTAAGTAGGTTGCCTTTCTCCTTGTTTCTTGCCATTTGTATTACTATGTGTCTTGTTGTTGGTTTGTTAGGGTCTATATTGTTGGGAATTCTCCTCGCCTCCTGGATTTGCTCAGATGTGTTTTTCCAGAGGGTGGGAAAGTTCTCCGCTATTATCTCTTTGACTAATTGTTCTTCTAGCTAGGAGTAATTTCTGAGTGTCACTGGGTGTGGCTGAAATACAAAAACAAAACAAAAACAAAGACAAAAGATGTTGGTAATCAGATTTAAGTTTCTTTAATGCACAATGAAGTGATTGCCCAAACCTTTCTTTACACTGGAAATTCAATTTTTTAAAATACTAGTGGTTAGTATGAAATAGTGGTTAATAACAATCTAGAGACTTAATAATAACAAATCTACACTTAATGTAGATTTGTATTTAATATGTGGAAATGGCAGATTGATATACATAACTTATATTAGAGTTACTTTTGAATGTCTATAATTGTAAAAAATAGTGTGAAGCTTAAGCAAGCTTAAGCTCAACTGGCTAGATTGAAAAGGGCACAAATTTTATGGTTGAGTCAAAGGAGGTTACCTGAAATATGATGGAATACTATTTTATGGATTATGAGTCTCTAGGGTTTGAAACTGGAAGATAAACTTCAGTTTTATGAAACGTGCCATTTCATAAAAGTATACTTAATGTTTTTTACCAGACATTATTGATTAAATCAATTGAATATAAAAATATATCCTAAACACAAAAGGCATTTCATTTTGTTAAAATAGATGCTAGCTAGAGAGTCTTTTTTTCTTGTTCATGTGTTCTTAGCTAACACTATGTGATATAATGAATTGCTTCCTTTTCTTGTGTCCTGACTAAAAATATATACGATTAAGATATTAGTAATAATTAAATCTTAGGGCTTGGGGGGATCAAATCCAGACTATGCTCAGAGTTTACTCTTTGTTCTTTGTTTAGAAATTACTCCTGGAAGTACCCAGAGAACTATACCTATTGCTGTAGATCAAGTCAGTTTCAGATATGTACAACACAAATGTCTTAACTCTATAAAAAGTCTTCAGTTAAATAATAATTTAATACTATTATTATAATTAAGTGCACATAGAATATTTGAAGAATACATAAATTTATATATAAAAATCCTTAATAAACATTGTTTTGCTCATATATTATTTTATTCAGATGATATTAATAATAAAAATATACATTATAAACTTTAAAAATTACATATAATTTTAATAATTTTAATAGCATGTAAGAATGTCATCTCTTGGGCCCGGAGAGTTAGCACAGCGGCATTTGCCTTGCAAGCAGCCGATCCAGGACCAAAGGTGGTTGATTCGGTTCGAATCCCGGTGTCCCATATGGTCCCCTGTGCCTGCCAGGAGCTATTTCTGAGCAGTCAGCCAGGAAAAACCCCTGAGCACCGCCGGGTATGACCCAAAAGCCAAAAAAAAAAAAAAGAATATCATCTCTTGATATCTACTTGTAAACGATTATATTTTTTTACATAATTATTCTATTAAAAAATGATCCCTTAGTAACTTTTATATTTGAGTTTTATCCCCCAAAGAGTTAAGAAAGTTTTTTAAAGCATCAAATTTATGATTTTGGCACTGCTTTTCAAAACTTATTATTAATTCACAAAAGTTGGCATTAGACCATGAACTTTTTCAGAAATAATTATAAGGCAGAAACATTCAGCTGCCTCAAAAATAAATTCAATCCTCTTCCAAAAGGAGGGACATTTTTAAATAAAATGTTCTTATTTTATTTAAAATTGATTTAGGTGCATTATAATTTTTATAGAATCATTCAAGCACAATATCAATTAACTATACACAGACATTTCAAAAAGTGGAGATAATGTTTTAAAAATTACCATGTTGGTCACCACAAAATAGAATCTCTATAGAGTTAGATATGTCCCAGCACAATATTATAGGTTTAATATACAACTCAGATTCCAGAGCTATTATTATGGTCTCAAAGTCTGAGACTGAAACTGAAAGATGCACTTCAGCTGCAAATATCTAGCAATTATCATGAAATGATCTTCATTCCACATTTTTGCTAATCACCATGGTAACCTGCATTCAATAGATTCTTTCTGGGAAATATTCCAGACTCTATCAGACATTTTTAGTTTAGAAGGTTAGAATATTTTTACTTATTTAGCTGTGTATTTTGATTTTAGTAATATATAACAGAAGTATTAAAATAATTCTCTAGAATACTAATATTTATAATTTTGTTAAAGGTGCACATAATAAATAATAAGATATTAGTTTATAAAAGCAAGAGGAAACTTAACTATATTAATCATTCATAAAATGACTACAATTGTATAATTAAAGTGATCTAAATTAATGTGCATTTTGACTTTTGATAAAAATATGCAACTTTATTAAGCATTTTTACTTTAAATATTAAATAAACATACAATCAGATTTATCAATAAAAAATTGAGAGTTTTCCATCTGTTCTTCCTCTCGTGGGGCTGGGGTGTTCTGGGATATATCTAGGAGATTATATGTGATACTGGGAATCAAAATATATCAGTACATGCAAGCCAAGTGTTTTATTCATTGTAGTATATCTTTGTCCCCCAGGGGCTCTTTATGGGTGGAAATATATGTTAAATTGAGCCTGTGATTACTGAATTAAACTTTTCCTGAACCAACCAACAGAATGAGGATATTGACAATTGCCCCAAAATCTTGGGAGAAAAATCCAGAGATTCACTGAATTATTTTTCTGTACCAAGCCTTTAGAATGTTAAGTGTGTTGAATCCTTGGTGGGAATGCCATGTAGTTCAACCTTTATGGAAAGCGATATGGAGATTCCTCCAGAAACTGGAAATCGAGCTCCCATACTATCCAGTTATACCACTTCTAGGAATATACCACAGGAACACAAAAATACAATACAAAAACCCCTTCCTTACACCTATATTCATTTCAGCACTATTTATCATAGCAAGACTCTGGAAACAACCAAGCTACCCTTCAATAGATGAATGCTAAAGAAACTCTGGTACATATACACAATGGAATATTATGCAGCAGTCAGGAGAGATGAAGTCATGAAGTTTTCTTACACATGGATGTACATGGAATCTATCATGCTGAGTGAAATAAGTCAGAGTGAGAGAAAAACGCAGAATCACTCATCTATGGGTTTTAAAAAATGAAAAACATTCTTGCAATAATAATGATTTTCAGAAACAAAAGAGAAAAGAGCTGGAAGTTCCAGCTCACCTCAGGAAGCTCAACACAAAGAGTGATGAGTTTAGTTAGAGAAATAACTACATTTTGAACTGTCCTAAAAATGAGAACCTATGAGGGAAATGGAGAGCCTGTCTAGAATACAGGCAGGGGGTGGGTGGGGAGTAGGGAGATTTGGGACAATGGTGATGGGAACGTTGCACTGGTGATGTATGGTGTGTTCTTTACATGACTGAAATCCAAGCACAATCATGTATGTAATCAAGGTGTTTAAATAAAATATATTAATTAAAAAAAGTTAAAAAAAGAAAAATGCTACACATCACTAATTATCAGGGAGATGCAAATCAAAACAACAATGTGGTGCCATCTCACAGAGATTAGCCCATCTCACACTACAGAGATTGGCACACATCACAAAAAAAATAAATAAAAAATAAAAATAAACTATGAAAATATAAACAAGAAAAATTTTAGGAGTAAGTTTTTCTAAGAATGTGAATCACAGAGTCAAAAAATCTTCAGCACATTTATAAACATTAAGACATAAATCAATTGAAGGATACACCATATTTATATTATATAATGTTTTAAAATATCGATGGTACCCATGGCTATTTCCCTAAAATAAAACTGCCTATTGTATAGTTTCCTGAGAGTTTGGACATTATCATTTATTTATGGATACTTGTTAGATATTATTGTATCTATTATTGTATCCCACTAAAATACATTCACTATATATGTTTAATACTTGCATATTTATTTTTTTGCATTTTGTTTCTATTGAAATGGATTTAAATAATCTGAGGAGAAAGTGATATATGTATTTAATAATTAACATGGGATCCTCTGGAGGATAAAATTTCCTATACAGGAGGTGGAGCAGTGTTGCAAGTGGTAGGGCATTTGCCTTGCATTCTCTAACCTAGGACAGACCCTGGTTCAATTCCTAGGCATCCCATATGGTCCCCCAAACCAGGAGCAAGTTCTGAGTGCATAGCCAGGAGTAACCCCTGAGTGTCACCGCGTTGTACTCAAAAGGCAAAATAAAATTTTTCTTATACATAAAAATTTTAATATGTGACATTTTCCACAAGAATCAGTATTTTTCCATCATTTTGTAATACTTGAACTTAGACAAATGTAAGTCAATAAAGTGAATTTAAGATTTTTTAAAGCTATTTCCTTCTTACTCTATCCTCTGACTACATAGCTTCTCCCTATTTTATTTCAGGCTTATTAAAATGTCCTGATAGATATATTCAAATTTTGATAAAAATGTTATATACATCTAAGATGAATCATCAAAAGGGAATTTGGAATTTCTATCATAAGATGTGTTAATTGTGTTTATATCCATTTTTATACTTTTAATTTTCTAAAAAGTATTCATTTGGGGGCTGGTGAGATAGCACAGCACTAGGGCATTTGCCTTGAATGTGGCCAACCCAGGTTGGACTTAGGTTCGATTCTCAGTATCCTAAATGGTCTCCGAGCATGCCAGGAGCTATTACTGAACATATGGCCAGGAGTTACCCCTAGTGTCGCCAGGGGTGGCCCAGGAAAAACAACAACAACAACAACAACAAAAAGCATTAATTTTATTTTTAGAAAATGAGTTTCATAGCTAATTTTCAATTATAGCCTTCAAATAATCATATTACATTTTTATTCTAAATCCATCTATAAAAATTTGATTTTTATTCAATTACCTAAGAAAACAGAAAAGCCAATTGGTTATAACAGAGGAATTAAAACAATTTCTAGAAATGTGATAAATTATGGAAAAATACTTCCAATGTTATAGAAAGGACCTTACTGTGCATATTCTTCATTTCTAATAATTTTAATAGCAGTAATTCTCTCTTTATTGTTAGCATATATCAGACAAAACAGTTATAACATGTGATTAGTTAAAATATACCTTGAAGCTTCTACCTGAAATATTCAATCTTCAGAAATCAACTTCATGTATAAATTCCAATTATCTTAATATCATCATGTTATAAGAAAATATAAGGATACTCCTTATATTTGTTCTGTGGAAGGAACTACTAGGTAGGATTTGTTAATCTCAAATTTATCTCAAATTTGGCAAAAATTATGAAATTAAAGAGATATCTAGTCCAGTAGAAGATATAGAAGACATTATTCTCAACCACCAAGAGTCTTTAATCATCAACGTACCATAATTAACATGACAGTTGAAGTTGTACACCACAAAATGATTAGAGATAATGCATCATTAAATGATTATTTTAGGGATAATTTGTTGTACAGTAACAGATAACTAAAACACTAGGATAGATTGAGTCCTTGACTGATAATGATATGTATTTCTAGCTCACTCATGAATCAGCTCATAATCCTATGATCAGTGTTCTTAAAATAGCTTCTTTTAATGCATTTGAGTTAAATTATTCTATTTTAGTTAACTTTTCATTATGAGAGATAATCCCCATGTCACCTCTTTCTCACATTCCATCTGGCTATGTGAGATTAATGCTAGCTAGGTTACATAATGTGTTGGTTGGTGATGTAATTGAGCTATTTGTAGAAAATAAATTCATACTAAGCATCTAAATATTTATTGCTTGGGTCACCAAATATAGTCCACTGAATTGTGAATTTCCTGCTGAGACTTGATGTAAATATCTAGGGTTGTACATTTTTATAACATGTATATCCCAAAATCCTAGGGTCTTCAGGACATATAACTCAAGTGTAAGGCCACTTGTACACTAACCTAGAGTAGTTGCAGAAACCATTTTGTTACATTCAAAGTTATGATCTTTTCATATATCATGGGGACAAGAACTGTATCAGTATTTGTATGTAGATGTTATGTGATTTTCATAACTCAAAATGTTCATCAGAAGTAACATAGGATTTTACTTCACTTTAGGACAATGATGTCAGTTATTTTACTAGACCTCATAATCTCCACTGAGTTAGGCTACCTTATCTCAATTACTGGTCCCCAACAAGTTTTATTCCTGTGCTTTGTCAATCATTTTATGGTTTATTTCACTCACCCATTTTGAGTCCAAATATCTTTTTTTTGAGTCTAAATATCTTATAAATTTTGCTAACATGCTCAATTCATATGGCTAGTATAATGTTATATATAAAAAATTTAATAAAATGACCTCTAGAATTTTCTGATAATCTAGATTTCTTCAGCTCCCCTTTTAACAAAAGTGAATGGTTTAACATTTCTCTGTAGAAAATTTGCATGTACATCTTTTAAATTACTTAGGAATTTTATATGATTTACATTTATTAATTGAATAGGAAAGAATGCACTGTAAAAATCAAAGAATTTATTTGCCATATAGCTAAATAATATTTACCTTCCCTTTAAAAATACCATATCATTCACAGTGACTGAAATTGGCACACTACTTTTAGTTGTTTGTTTTTTAATTTTGGTCACTGTACTGTCACTTATCTATAATTAACTGAATTCTGTAGTAGGCAGACTGGTGATGTGGACTAAAAGTTCTGCACTCTTTTGTTTAGGGATTGGAAAACTTTCTCTGATAAGGCAGAGATAGGCAATATTTTCAGATTTGAGAATCATGTGATCTTTTTTGCAACCCTGCTGTTGTCATGTGAAATTGGCCATAAATAACACATAAACAGATGTGTCCAATAAAACTTTACTTATAAAACAGATGGTGGGATGGATTTAGCCTGCGGGTAATTGTCAACCCTGCTTTAGATCCATAACAGTGGCACTAATATCCACTATCCCATCAGGATACAACCCTGCATTTTAGCCACTCTATTAGATTCTGAAATATGACTGCTTCTTTGTTGTCTGCACAGTTTCCCGACTGTGATAGCCCATAGCCCTGAAGTCAATGACTCTAGGATCTAGAATGAGTTCACTGCCAAAAATGTCTATCCAAATCATACTCAGGCACTTGAAAAAAGATTATAGGGTTACTTCATGGTTATAATATTGAAACCTACACCTTCCATGAATAAATACCTTCAATATCTTAAATCTTACTAAATCAAAGGCTAATGGTGTTTTTGGATATCCTTAGTCTTCAACTCATATATACTCAAGATATATTCTAATTATTGAAATTGAGTAGTTACTACTTACTAATCTAGTTTTTCTCATAAAAACCATGTTTTATTATTCCAGAATACTCTGTAGGTTAGAACTCATTGTTCAATAGCTAAACACCATTATTTCTTATGATAATTTAATACCCTTTGTTTCTACTACATTAGTTAATTTTTGTCGTTTATTAAAATTATTATTAGGTTTAGTTCTATGCCAGTTTCTCTGTTAGTGCTTGTGTAAAAAATGAGAGCCATTATTAGTATTAGTGAGAAACATTCTTTTTTTATTTCTCTATGCACATTAAAATATATGTGAATAAAAGATAATTGACAACTAAATATAATAAAGAAGATATTACAGGATGGAAATTTTCAAAGTATTGGATACCAGTAGATCCACAAAGAAATAGAAGTTATGCATAGCAAGGATCCTCAGAAAGGAGTATTGAGGACATTTAGGAAAGTAAGCATGATTATTCCATAGCTAGGAAGATTGAGCTTAATAGTTGTCAGTTATGGCACTTACTCCCCTTCCAGAGACTATTTCTAATGAACTAGAATACTCTGCAGCAAAGAGACAATGAGATGGTTTTTGACAAGGAAAACTGCTTATTACCGATATGTTGAAAAATATTCAAGGATTACATAAGTTTTTCCATTTAGGAAGAGAAGTGTTAACAAAATTAAAATAAACTACCTTTCATGAAAAGGTGATAAAAAGAATAGTAAGACAGATAATGAGGTGGCCAACACATGTACCTATGCACAAACAGAAACAGAAAATGAAGATTGATCCATAGGTTGCAGTTGAAAAACGGACAGAGGTGGAACAGGTCAGAACTCTAAAAAAATATAAAGCCTGCAATTCAAACAGAAAGGTTTTTTATTTATTTTTTGTTTTGTTTTGCTTTCTTTTTTGTTTGTTTTTTGAGGCACCGGGGGACCATATGGGGCACCGGGATTCGAACCGATGACCTTTTGCATGAAAGGCAAATGACTTACCTCCATGCTATCTCGCATTTTCTAGGCAAATAATCATTGGTGAGGCTAACTTTGTTGAGGAAAGGCTTCCTGAGTTAGATTGTGCATAGAGTATTCTTAAAAAAATAATTTTCTAGTCTAGAATACTAAGCAATATAGTAATGTGCACTGTAAAAGGAGTCTACACTATGAAGTATTATCTATTTGGTCTTGAGCATCCAGGTTCCTTTCCTGAAAACAAACTGAAATGGACATTATGATATAATAGTAAACTAGCTTGAATTGAAAATAAGTTGCAATAACATACTGAATTCATAAGCACTGTGGTGAGTCTATGGCATGAAGTTGTCTATTCCAATGTTATCTGTAAATATAAACATTAGATCATATTAGGCCTAATAAATCATGCCTAATAAAATTAAGCCTAATAAATAAAAATGAATAGATTAGAATATTTGTCAAGATATTGTACTAATTTGCACTGTATTTCAGTTTAATATAGCACTGTAATGTGAAACTAGGGCGACCAACCTATATCTCCAAGAAAGACTTTGAACAAAAAATATTAGAGTTATTATAGAGATATTAAAGTTAAGACACTAAAACACTCTTATAGTGAGCACTGTAGTGAGTCCATGGCTTCCAAGCATATTCTGTAGCTGTTTCTGCAGATAAAAGCATTAGAACATTATAGTAATCTATAGAGAGCTCTTGATTAAACACCTGCTCAATCTAAACACCTGCTCAATCTAAATTGCTATAGGTCTCTTTGAAGTATAAAAGAGAACATAAGCTTTTGTGTTCTGTAATGTAAACAGTGTATGTCTATGTTGTATATAGTCCTTCCCCCTGTAATATATAATCATTCTAGTTCCCTCTTCCCTGATAGAAATACTTTTCTATCCTTTCATTCTCTCACACCTGATCTGTTATTTCTTCCTATTTAACCCTTTGTACCTTAAATTCTTTACTTCTCAGGACCTGGAATATTCCTCCCACACCAACCAGCCGCCAACCAACTCCCAAAGTGAAAAGAAAGCCTCCCGACCCTCCTTGCCTGGTCTGGGAAGATGCTATGGCAGCAGCGGCTGATTTACTCTCAGTGACCCCTTTTCTCCAAGCTCCTTTTGCTGTAAACTGTTGTATGCCTCATAAATTCTGTTAACAAATTAGTAATTATATAACTATCTTTTTATTAATTTATTTATAATATCAATTAATATTTATTAACAGCATGCAGTTAAGAAGAGGGACATGTTATTTTGTACCCCAAATTCAGCCTGGTTGACAATTTACTTAAAACCTGGAAAAGTGTATCTCTTTCAAATAAACTACTGTTTGGATGGAAGGAACCATCACAAGATATCCTGACATCCACTGCTAAAAAGGAATTTCTAGCTGAGCTCAACTCTACAAGCTAAAATAAGGTCCATCAACCTTAATCAGTGACAAGAAGGTGAATGAGTTGATCTCCCTCTGAGAACCCACAGAGGACTTAAAATTGCTTTTAAAAGAACATAAATATAATGCACTCTTCTCCTTTTTCTACCCTGTCATTACTTTTAGCAACTCAACGGATTATGTATCATTTAGCCAAGCTCTTGTTGACTTGAATTCCTTCAAAGCATTTTATCTAAGAAACACAAACATATGAATTTTCATCTGGAAACATCAATGAATGAACTTTATTTTACCTTAGGTAGGGAATAATCAGCAAAGATTAATAGTGATAACTACTAAACTGGTTTCTCAGTAAGCTAATTAGCAATGATTAATAGTGGTAGCAAAGATTAATAGTGATAGCTCCTGAGGGCGAGGAGTTTTAATAAGGTGGGGAATTTGGAAGGGATTGAGGGGTGAAGGGAAAGTCAGATTTTCAAAGGAGGGGAAAGGGGGAAGTATATGGAAGGGGCAGGGAAGAAAAGAGAAAATAAATTAAAAGGGAAAGGAGAGAAAAATAAGGAAAGAAAAAGAAAAAAGCAGTAGTGAGAAGAATAGAGAAAATAGAGAGGTGATGCTGGTTTGTTTGAATGTGTTCGATGAGAGGGGCCTGTAGTATTTGTCTATAGTTCACAGTTGCTGCTTCGGTGGTCTGGGTGGTCACATGCTTTTAGTCCTAAATGAAGGTATAACCTAGAGATAAAGGGTATGTTAAAGAGTTTTCTCGGGACAGACTTACAAGCTGGGTATGGTATCTCATGTGATTGAGCCGGAGATGCAATCTTAGTTTGACCACCGTTTGTATCCAAGGATGCCTATGCACAGAAAAGCTGAGAGGTTATTTTAAGTATAGAAAGATTAAGACATTAAAACTTATTGTTTTGGAATGTTTCCATTGGAGTCAGTGGTTTCCCATAGTATCCTTTTCCTGTACTCCTGTATAAATTCTTTAAAGGCTTATTATGGGCCTTTGTAGTAGAAGGTTGATTACTTACCTGGTCTTTCTATGCTGCTGTTTCTGCTGTTGGTGCTTTTTTGTGGTATAGTGTGTAGTCAAGGGTTTGTGTTGTTCCTCTTTCATGTGTTTTAGACATTGCTCTCTGGTATACGTTGATTGTTATAGTGTTTGGAGTTTCTACCCTGATGATCCCTGTTATTTGATTGTTGAGTATTATTTGTATATAAGGTGTATGTTATAGGTGCTTCAGAATAGTGCCATCATTCTGTGTTTATCTTTCAACTTCTGGCTTACTTCATTTAACATAATATGTTCTAGGTCCATCCATGTTGTTGCAAAGTTTGTGATTGTATTATTTCTGACTGGCATGTAGTATTCCATTGTGTATAGATACCACATCTTAATGATCCATTCATCTGTTGTTGGACATCGAGGTTGGTTCCAAGACTTGGCAATTATACCGAGTGCTGCGATAAATAGTGGGGTGCAAACATACTTTGGGATGAATGTCCTTCCATCTTGGGGGTAGATACCTAGGAGATGAATTGCTAGGTCAAATGGTAGCTCAATTCTGAGATCTTTAAGCACTCTCCAGACTGTTCTCCATAAGTGTTGTACTAGAGGACATTCCCACCAGCAGTGGAGGAGAGTGCCTTTCATGCGGCATACCCGCCAACAGAGATTGTTCCCATTATTTTTGATGTGAGCCATCCTCACTGGTGTAAGGTGGTACCTTATTGTTCTTAATCTATTAGGCATCAAGAAGTACATCCTAAACCAGCGAACCAGTACCCAGCACCCAAGCGAAGGGACAACCAGTCAATCCCACACCTCGCCTCCTACAAGAAAGGCATTCAACTCCCCTGCTGACTCATACTGTGAGATTATCCTTACCAACCCTTCCTAACGTGGACTGTTACTTGAAACTAAACTTAGCCCTACAAGTATCCCCCAATGCATGAGCTCTTCTTAAGTCCTCTCTACCCCAAATCTTTTTCCAATCTTAAGAAGGTCAGGTTGGGAGATGAAAAAGTGCCAGGGAACCCACACATCACAAGAAAATCTCAAAAGTCAATGGGAAACCTATACTACCATCATAAGCATAAGACTTCTTATACTACCTCTTTACCTGCTTTTCCCCAAATGCAAGATACTTTCTTGCATCACCTTGTTCCTTTAATTTTCTACTTCATTTATTAAAAATCCTTTTTCTTTTCATATACATACGTGAGCACATATATTTTTATCTCTATTTTTATCTTTTTTTTTTTGGGTGTGATCTGTCTTTGTTCTCTTCTCTCTCCACCCTCAACTGCACCAGCAATATAATGTAGCACCATTTCTCCCTGCAAAGGCACACTAAAAAAAGGGGAAATCTTATATATAAAAAAGAGTTCTTATGTATTAGGGATAAGAACTCATACTTGTTTACAATACAGGGGTATCTCCTACCTTGAAAATATGTCACGGGGACCCAACTTAGACCCCAGGTGATTAGATACCAACCGTCCAGCCTTGAACTCTGGATCACAGACATAGAAACGACACACTGCTTCACAACAACCACAGGAAACAAATTTCAACCGGGACATCCTTAATAGTGCTCAAACACCAACAAGTGCCAAACTTAATATGATACCCTGACAACGAGGAAAATGGGAACAATTGGACCTAAGAGCAAGTTATCCTACCTCATCAGGTAATGATAAGACAAAATCAGAAGACATGTCACCCTTTGATCTATCCAAATGCCAAGTCCATGATTTACAGATGACTGGCTGACAGAACCATGGACAGACTGTATGTATCCTGAGGCCAATAAAAAAAGCTCTAGTCTAAAGCATGAGCTACGACCTCCATAATAACTATGATTCCTAGTTCCAGAGGTCTGTCAGAGACAATTGCAAAGAAAGGGAGATTCTGGAAACATAACAAAAGACGCTATCGCAGGCCCCTTCCTAGGATCAGCACAAAGACCAGGACCACCAACTACAGAAGACAGATTAAAACAACACTGAGGGATCAGAACTTCGAGAACCATGAAGAAAGACATAATCGTAAGTTCAACTCCTTGAATTGCGCAGATACTGAGACCTCTAGATACAGAGGGCTGATTTCATCACCCAGGACGGAGTCCTCTATACACCAAAAAAGCACCAAGGGGAGAGCAAATGAACCTGAAGAGAATCTATGGTTAATCCCATGGCAATATACTTCAAGGGTGGAGAAACCCTGTACCTCTTAGGCAAAGGAATTCCTTTTCCAATGACCCCAATATTTATTGTACATCTGTAGGAACTGAAAAAAAAAGCACAAAACATTTTTTCATTAATATTATTTACTAATCTATTTTTTGTTGATTTCATTGTTGTAGTTTGGCTATTGAAGTGGATATCTCCATTTATATTTATTTATTTATTTATTTATTTACTTGGTTTTTGGGTCACACCCGGCAGAGCCCAGGGGTTACTCCTGGCTCCATGCTCAGAAATTGCTCCTGGCAGACACGGGGGACCATATGGGGCACCGGGATTCGAACCGATGACCTTTTGCATGAAAGGCAAACACC
>PVKC010035065.1:0-13574 GCA_004027635.1 Crocidura indochinensis
ACCCCAAACCAAAACAAAGCAAACAAAAAAGTCACTATTAATAGGTGTTTTTCAGTTAAGTAACATAGATATCACTAAGTATTAGGTAAAATATGTTATTCAAATTACTGTGTAATATTATATAATTCTTATATAAAAGAGATTGCTAAGTTGGAAAGTATTAATGATGTGTATATATGCAGAGTTGATCTCTAACTACTTTATTTCTATACCCAAAACTTATTTATCTACTAAATTTTGTTCAAAAGTTACTTCCTTATTCATTTTCCCTAAGTTTGATACTTATTATTGTATAAATTCTTCTGTCATTTTATATTTATTTTTGTTAGTAATCTTTCTTTAGAAATAGTTTATGTTATCAAATTTTTCTTCCGAGACTCTGAGTTAGGGGATATCAAAGTACCCCCAGGACCTTTTATTTTGTTTCAATGCTCTGAATGTGATTTCTTGGGATTCTAAATTTGTGTTGAGCGCGAGTGTTATAAGGAAAATATGGGTCCATGAGCTTAAGTGAGCAGAATACATAGATGCAATGTAAGAATTCATTGTTTTTCTGGTACTCCATTTGCAAATAGTACTTGTAATACCTCATGAATACAGACTCCCAATGTTTTGTTTTACCAACACTCACTTGAGTTCCATATAAGCAATTGTGTTAGCATTTACTAACAAAATTACTCAAGACTAGATGACTAAACAATAGACTTTTTTCTTTCTTACTTACAGTTCTAAAGACTAAGCCTAAAATCAGCCTGTTGTAGAGCGGCATTATGGTGATAACTCAGCTCTTGCTTATGACTTCAGGTGACAGAAAAAATATAAATGTTCTAGAACACATTTCACTCTATCTCTTTTCTTCTACAAGGGCAATAACTCAATCACAAGGTCCCATTCTTATGATCTCATCTAATTCTTATAATTCTAATTTTCTGTCACATGGATAATTGGAGCTTCAACATCTAAAATTTGAAAACACTTAGTGTATTTCTTTTTTTGTTAAATTTTTATTGATTGATTGATTGATTGATTTTTTTTTTTTTTTGGTTTTTGGGCCACACCCGGCGGTGCTCAGCGGTTACTCCTGGCTATCTGCTCAGAAATAGCTCCTGGCAGGCATGGGGGACCATATGACACCAGGATTCGAACCAACCACCTTAGGTCCTGGATTTGCTACTTGCAAGGCAAAGGCCGCTGTGCTATCTCTCCGGGCCCCCAATTTTTTTTTTATAATAAAATATGGAACGCTTCAAAAATTTGCGTGTCATCCTTGCACAGGGGCCATGCTAATCTTCTCTGTATTGTTCCAATTTTAGTATATGTGCTGCTGAAGTGAGCACTTAGTATAGTTCTTAATAAATTATTTTTATTTTACTGAATGGACAGGTGACAAACCAAATAGGCCACGTTTTAAGTTTAAATAAGAATTTGAACGTGTAGAGTTCATAATGTTCTAAGAAACAGGATGACCAAAGGAAAAACCACACAATCTTCATATCACATATTTCTTACTTCTGCATTAGATAATTTATGTTGAAAATAATAACACTGAAAAGAATGATCAACATAGATGATGCATAATTTAAATAATTCCCATTTTAATATTAAGATATGTTTGTAGAATGTGCAATCTATTGACAAATAATATATAATGTTTTTAATTTGTTAAACATATCCAAGCAAGATTCAAACTATAAACTGTGACTTGGTTACAAATGGTAACTATTTGTGGGTAAGTAAAAAACGCATATATCTGGGGATGGAGATATTGTTCAGGATAGAAAATATAACTTTCATGTATGAGGGCTTGAGTTCTATCTTCAGTTCTATAAAACACATAATTATTCCTAACCACACTCACATCCCATAATCATGGTCTAGTAAAATTCATTAGCCCAGCTCCACAAATTCACAAATAATTTGAAAAAGAGTGGAGGTCAAGCCTCTAAATTCACAAATACACCATCCACTGGCTGAAAACTCTGCAACATCTTCAGTTGGGGGCAGGCTGGGTTCCTGCTCAGCTGAAACCCAGGAGTTGCATTCACACCCTATAACCATAGATCAAAGGTCAAATTCCCTGCTTCATTATCTAACCACTGAAGAAACACAGAAACTCCAGGTGCAACAATTTTTGGCTGAAAATTCAAGAATCTTCTCAGAGTGTGGGTAGGAAGTCTCTTCACACCCGCATCCCACTGCCATGTAAACTCAAGGACCCAGTAAGTACTATAGGTAGTGGAGTTTGGGAAGCTCAAGGAAACATTCACGGTCACACAATATTTCCAAATTCCTCAGTACTGATAGCCCAATATGAGCAATCCAAATTAGATGGGAGATTAGCATAGAATTTAACTAATCTAATTAAACAAAAGAACAACATAGAATGCTCAATTAGTAACAAATAGCTTAGTAAACCCTCAGACAATGACTTAATGGCTCTACTGTAAAATAACAATATTCAGAAATTTTAGTTTACTGTAATACTTTAGGAAATTCAGGAGCCTTTTAATTATAATAAGCAATATGAAATAAATTATTTTGTGCCTGCCAATGGGGGTGCTTGTTTGTGAAAAACTGGGGACAATGGTTGGAAGAAATGTGATGGAATTTTTATTCGAACATTGTAAGCCAAAACAACAGCATTATGAATAACTTTGCAATACACAGTGTTTATATCAAATAATTAAAAAACAATATGATCATTCCCCTAAGGAAAAAGGAAAAAGAAGCAGAAATATGTGCATTAAACTTGATACTACGCAACATAAGAAAAAACAAAAAATATTCTTTTTTAATTAAATTCATTATTCAGAATGATATTAAAGATCAAATAAAGAGCACCAGAAGAGGTAAACAATTATATGACAGTAGCCTTATTGCCAAGTTTTGTTCTCATTGCTAGAAATTAAAAAGATGTTATAATTGTGAAAAATTAAATTTCAAGGAAGAAATTCTAAGTCAGAACCACCAAAATAAAGATAGAACAAAAATGCCCTCTGCACCCCTATAATTATTGCATCACTATTTACAATAATTGGAATCTGGAATCAACCCAGGTGCCAAAGAACAGATGCATGTCTAAAGAAACTGGTACAATTGCACAATGGAATATACTGCAGCTATTAGGAAAAATGAGGTCATAAAATTTGCCTATAGATGGATGGACATGGAGATTATTATGCTATGTGTAATGAGCCAGAGGGAGAGGGATAGACATAAATAGTCTCAATCATCTGTGATATATAAGAAAAATAGAAGACAGTTTATCAATGATATCCAGGGCTGTACAATAGGAGGACCAACTCATGACATAAAGCTTGCCACAGAGAGCAGTGGATGTACCTAATGCACTAACCACAATGACAACTACCATGACAATGATAGAGAGGGAGAGAAGCAGAATGCCTGTCTGAGAGACCGACAGGGTTTGAGGTTGGGGAGTAAATGGAGAGACATTAGTGGTGAGAAGATTGCATGGTGAAGGGTGGTGTATATTATTTAAATCCCAGTATAAAAATTTTTGTAAACAAGTGATTAAATAAAAATAAAATAAAAGGGAGAGGCTATATGCATGTAGTATTTTCCTTGAAATTACAGGTGAAGGCTGGTTCATGCAAATCAATATTAGGCTTAAATTGATGTAAACTCTATTAGAAAACAACCTTAACATAGCACTACATTTTTTTTACAAAAATAGTGAAATTTGGAATACTAAGGGCTGAATTCTTCATCTCAATTGGTTTGTGATACTGAAGGTAGGTAAATAATTTATGAAATGTCATGCTAGCTTGATATCTGAATTATTAAAAAGAAACTCTGAAATCTATGTGCAGGGTTACCATGTACTCATTAATTATCCTGGTAAGATAGACCCAACTATTTGAATAAGGAAGAAAAAAGTATTCATTGATTATCCCTGACAAACCTCATGATGATGCTATGCTTTTTAAAACTTCCTATGTATCTTTTCAAAAAGCTTAACAAATGCAGCATTAGATGAAAACCTACTTTTGTTTCAAAAATCTGATTGGCAAAATCAACTGAGAATCACAGCTTTCCTTCTCTAAAGTGAAGTCAGCAATGGGGCTTAGTTCCAGGCCCTTTCCTCTATATGGGAAATTGTTATATAAGAGAAAGACAGTGATTAGAAGATGTGAAAAGACTGACATTTCAGCAACAATTGACATACCAATGGTTTAAGGTTATGAACTCTTGAGGCAAACAAGGAGAAAAACACAATTAGCTATATATATATATATATATATATATATATATATAATTGTGTATATATAAATGTATATATAAATATATATACATTGCTTTATCTTATCAAAAGCAAAAGATCTTTCAAACTATTCACTTAATGAAGTGTGTTGAATAGAGGTAGAGTGACCACTGTAGCAATATTTATTTTTCCTTTTTGTTTTTGTTTGTTTTGGGGCCATACCCTGTGGTTCTGAGAGGATACTCCTGGCTCTATGATCAGAAATTATTCCTGGCAGGGTCAGAGTTTAATGAGCCAGAGAGAGAGGGATAAGGCATATAACAGTCTCACTCATCTTCGGGGTATAAGTAAAAGACAGTATGAAATTTTGACACTAATGTTGATATATTTCATATATCCTGAAAATATATTTCCTTAGAACCAACACCAACACACTAACAGTATTGAATAATTTGCTCCTGAAATTAGAAGCCATAATATAAAGATAACTTTATGCTGAGACCCAAGCTTTAGCACAGTGGGGTAGGGCATTTGCCATTCATATGGCAACTAGGGTTCAATCCCTGGCATTCTATATTCTCCCCCTAGCCTATCAAGAGTGATTTATGAGTGCAGAGCCAGGAGTAACCCCTGAGCTGTGCTGGGTGTGGCCCCAAAAGAAACAAACAAGAAAAAGGCAACCTAATTCTGGAAATTAATTTTATGCCTCTTTTCTCTTCTTTCCTTTTTAAACTTTTTATTGGTTATTTGATTTTCAATTTTGTAAAAACATGTCTAGGAGTTAATGTTTTATTTATTGACATGGAAGAGTAGGGAAAAATGTTTGATCTGAGTGGTACTTTCTAAACTTGCTGAAGTATTTGGCATTCAGAAGCTACAACATTAATATTTGCAAAATTAAACATGTCACTTACAAGGAAAATTTCCATGTCTTTATTTGTTCTGGCAATATCCTTTTTTTCAATAGTTTGCAACACTAGAAAAGTGAAAAGGGGGAAGGAGGTAAAAGATAATAAAATACCATGCCAATCTTTTTATTTCAATGAGCATTTTGTTTCAAAGTATAGATAGAACTATTAAATTATTATACGAATACTCTGTCTCATGTTAGAACTCATGTTCTATGTCAAATTTTTGAAAGAAACTAAAATTTGTGCCATGAGGCAGAAGCATTAATAAATATTGGGCCTTTGAATAGAAGTTAAACTATATTTAATCAAATGTCTTGAAAATTCAGTGATTAATACAGCAACTAATACAGTTATTTGCATGACTTTTGTGATTTTTATTCCTTCTTAGCAAGGGGGGAACTGGCAATTCTTTCTCTGAAATGAATAACCTTACTCTATTTTACTTCTATTATCCATGAGCATAGATAATTCTAACTTCTCACTGCTCACACTGATAGTAATTTCCAAATGTCAAAGACTTCAGCAAATTTGTAAATTATTATGCAGATCAAACATTCCTTTCTACTCTGCTATGTTCTTAAATCAGTAAATATCACCCCTAGTACTTTATATGATTGTCAAGAACAATAATATATTTGCAACATCTGAAGATTTTTCTCAAACAATAATCTTTCCATTATTACTTCTGGTTTATCAGAAAGAAAGCTACTAATACCTTGGCTCACTCTCCCACATTAATTCAATAATGCATTATGTTTTTATTCCCAACATCTCTAGATATCCTCACTGAAAAGGAAGACATTTCTTACAGCACTGTATATGTCTTAGAGAGTTGGATCTTTTATGTAAGTGATGTTTTATATTTAACTCTCTAGTTCTCTCTTTGGTTAGAAAGAAAAAGTTAGATTCTATTTAAAAAAAACAAACCCATGAATTTATTCCAAATATTTTACTTGATCCCTGACTAGAAATAAGAAGAGGAAATTCTTGGTAATCTGTATAAATCTATTTAATTTATATGAAGTATTTTCTTCTTCAATTTAACAAATTTCAATAAATAAAACCCAGATAGGAAAAATATTTTGTATGATGTAAGGAAAATAAAGAAACATGTGTTAGAAGTTTTCATCATGATGAAGTTATACTGAAGATGTTTCTTTGGTTGTAATGCTATGTGAACGATTCTTTCATTCATTATCATGTAGAATGCTGAAAATCATACAACACTTGTTTTCCATACTGCTGACCTACATTTAATCCTCGGCACCATATATGGTACCTTGGGTACTGACATGAATAATTCTTGAGCACAGAGCAGAGTAAACCCTGAGCAGAGTTGGCTCCCAAACTAAAAATTAATAGTACTAATAAAATAACCATAATAAAATTGTAACTTTCAGTGTTCCCACAGAGAAATTAATAGCTCTTAATTTAGAGTTACCTTTATAAAATAAATAAATGTGTCATACTTTTAGATGATGTTTCTCTTTTAAGTAAGAAAATTAAAAGAAACTATAATTAAACTTAAGCAAACTGTCCTTTTAAAACTGGTTATCCTTTTTCTTTTATTTTGACCATATTGGCTTACATATCTTTCACAGTAGTATTTTAGGTACATATTAACATTGAATCAGGGGAATACCCATCACCTTTTAAGGTGAATATATTACTTGATATACTAAAAAGGCTCTCCTTACTGTCTTTCTTAAATGTTTGGAAAGACAACACATCAGACTGTATAATTGTTAAAAAGTTGTGTACCAGCAGAATTTCCTACACTAACATGCTTCATTTATAGGTAATATATATTATATGTGTATATAATTTGTTTACATATGTATATGTACAAAGGAAGTAGCTTATATTTAAATGACTCTAAATTCTCAGTAGTTCTCCCTTTGATTCCAGGAATCCATCCCTTAGGTGTATCCTTTATGTATTGAACAATAACTTTGGCTTTACATTTGTTTCCCAAAATGTCTGTCTTTTGTGTCATTGCTACACAGCTTGATCCTTGCTTATAAAACATTGTCTTAAGATTCTCCATACCAAAGTTATAATGAATTCTGTAATATTAGAGCAAGGACTCTGAATTTTTTATTATTAGAAATAAAGAGAGTGACAAAGGTTATGAAATTTCAATTACAAAGTTGAATAGATTAGAAGACGCAGTTCTTTACTGAGAATTTTCCATCTTATCACATACATAGACTAACTTTAAAATTGACCCTACTATAAAATAAGTCATAATTTTAGTTCGGTTTTATCAAATAATATGGATACTGTTTTAACATATAAGGAAAGAATGGGAAAGATATTTAAAATGACAAAAATCATACATTGTTGTAAACTTTTCTCAGTGTGGATGTGCCGCCAAAAATGGTATGGTAAGATCAATTAGTCTATCAGAGGGAAATTAAAAAGAGTGTAGGTAAATTTAGAAAATGGAACATTTTAAACTATAGTATTTAAGGATTGTGTATATTTATATATGCTAACAAACATATATTCATGCAGGTTTTTTAACAACAGAAATAACTTTTATGAGATTTTAAAATACTTAATTTTTTTAAAATAATATATTTAGGTTGAGACACAATTTTCCTTGAATCTTCATGAAAGAATTTTGTATTTGTGTGCTTATTCATATGTATACTTACACAAACATATGTATATATTTTATGCTTTAGTGCACAGATAGTGCTAAAAATTATGTGCTGTTTTGGAAATAATGTGATTTAATTAGTTGATTTATATTCTCAGTGATAACTGAATGGAAGCCAATGTTTTCTGTAAGTGATGTTGAAGTCAATGACTTCACACTTTCTCACCTGAAAAGATTCTCTTCTTTTATCACTCATTGCTCAATCTTTCTGATGATCAAATACTGTTGTTCACATCTTTAAGGAGAGCTAATACTGTCAGAAATGTCTTCACCCATAAGAGCCACCTAACTGAAATGAAATAAAAATATTGCATACAAGAATTAATTAGCATTCAATGTGCATAGAAATACAAATATATATGCAAAGCTGTTCAACTAACAAGATATAAAATGATAAGTAGCTGTTGAGAGCAGAAAAATTAAGCCTCAAGAACCAAGAAGTTTATGTAAATTTGTAAATTTAAAATATAAATGGTTAAAAAAATAAAACAGAAAAAAACAAAACAAAAAACATATAAATGGTTGGAGTAGTACTTTCTGCAACTTAAAAATTAGTGGTTAAAACTTGGAAAGTGGGTAGTAAGGGAAAATGGTTAAGTTTTAATTCCTTTTGGTCTTAATTTTTAGCATATAAATATTCCGTGATATTAACTGTCACAAAATATTGTCATATATTTCCCTCTGGCATTCCTATGCATTTGATATCATTATAATATCTTTAACATCTGTCTATTTTCATGAGGAAAATATAGCAGACATATGTAGGGTATTGTTTCAGATATTCTATAAATTTCTAATTTAATTCTGATAATTGTTTTATGTTGTGAGACAATCATTATGCCCATTTAACTTTTAGGAAACTTAAAGAACAAAAAATTAAATAATTTACTAATTATACTAATGTTGAAAGTCATTGATATTAGATGAAAGAAGTAAATTCAGTCAGACAGATTGACTATAAGACCCATGTATGTCCAGAAAATTATCAGAAAAAGATAGATAAAGAGAGAAAGAACATAGGAAAATAATATTTCATAGCTTCCAACTTTACATTAAAAATTAAATATAAACTTCAGGAATAGGACTCTTTTTTATTTAGGCTAAGACTTATTTTTCATTTACCCATATTTTGCTGGGCCAATGCAAACAACAATTGCCACTCTCAGATCATTATTACTGTATTTATTTTTAACTTTTATCTTTTTTTTAAAGAGCTTACTAAACTTTCTGCTGGTGCTTCAATGAATTCATTGTGAGTCAATAATTTTCAAAAACATTCTTTCCTTTCTCTACCATCTCTTTAGTTTTTATTTCAATTTTCTATTTTTTTAAAAAAAATGTTGCTTTTGGTCTTCCTAAAAAATGTATTGTTATCAGTTATGTCAACTATGTAATGCATTTTCCTTAAATAAATTAATTTTAAAAATTAAAAATATGGGGCCTGGGAGATAGCATGGAGGTAAGGCGTTTGCCTTTCATGCAAAAGGTCATCGGTTCGAATCCCGGTGCCCCATATTGTTCCCCGTGCCTGCCAGGAGCAATTTCTGAGCATGGAGTCAGGAGTAACCCCTGAGCACTGCCAAGTGTGACCCAAAAACCACAAAAAAAATTAAACATATATAAGCTATTTTTATTCCCTTTTGCTATATAATTATTATTTAAATTTTTTTAAAATATTTCTTAAAAATAGCAAACATAAAAATGTCAAGCATGACATTACATCAACAGCACTTATTAAAGTGCTACCAAATTTTCAATATTGGGGGCCAGAGCTATAGCACAGCAGGTAAGGTGTTTGCCTTGCATCAGGTCAACCCAGGTTCAAAACCTGGCATCCCAGATAGTTCTCCAAGTCTTCCAAGAGTAATTTCTAAGTGCAGATCCAGAAGTAACCTCTTCGTGACACTGAGTGAGGCCCCTCAAAACAAAACAAAATTTCACTATTAGTTTTTAATGTTATGTATTTAGAATTTTTAACATGTTCTTGGTAAGTGAAACTCATAGTCTCTAATCCTAGTTTCCTAGACTGCTAACCTCCTGATCCATAAGGAGACACTCTTGACAATATACAATAGATGGTAAAGATATACTGCCTTAGTCTAGTGGTACTGGGGGCCACCAAAGCTATATTCTGATGGGTTGGAATGGTGTATACAGAGCCAGGGATTGAACTCTGGCACTTTTTTTAAATTTATTTTTAATAAGGAAGTATAGAAACCTTATAGAGTAGTTGTGGTATATACATATATGCAATATACTCATGTTATATATATACAATACATATACATTAAACATTATATATTTAACCAAGAAAAGGAATACTAATCTGGCACTTTTGCATGTCAGACTTACACTTAGCCCTTTGAGCTACCTCCCTTAAAATTCTATTGCGTGTTTAAAATATAGAATAGAGAATAGAATTGAGTAGAGAATGAGAAAAATGAGTAAAACGGGGACTCGGGGTAAAGAAAGGGGATACAGGTTAGTTGATGGTGTTATGGGAGGTAAGACCTAAATATTTAAACTACAGTGTCAACAACGCTGAAATCATGATATGTAAACTTTAACAACTGAACTTAAAAAAAGATGGAGTCAAAGTAAAAGTGCAATGGGGAGATAGTTTGCCTTGCATGCAATAGACCGAGTTTTGGTTCTAGGCATTCCATATAGTGCGCCAAGCACCAACAGGCTTATTTTCTGATTGTAGATGCCTGAGTAGCCCTGAGCATTATGGGGGTGTGATCTCACCCTGCCCCATCCCCTGAAATAAAAGGTGTCTCACTGTCGGGAAGGAATGGGAGGACTTTGGAACATTAGTAGAGGGAAGTTGATAGTGGTCTAAAATTCAACTATGGATAACTTTTCAAATCATGGTACTCTATTGAAAATAAAATTAATAAAATTAAAAAATAAAAATAAAATAAATAAATATAGGGGCCGGTGAGGTGGCACTAGAGATAAGGTTTCTGCCTTGCAAGCGCTAGCCAAGAAAGGACCATGGTTCTATCCCCCGGTGTCCATATGGTTCCCCCCCCCCCAAGTCAGGGGCAATTTCTGAGCACTTAGCCAGGAGTAACCCCTGAGAATCAAACAGTGTGGTCGCAAAACAAAACAAAACAAAACGAAACAATAAATATATAAATAAAACATAGACTACATAATTAAATGAGGAGGCATGAAAGTAAAACTTCACGAGGTCACCTAGAGAAAGAAGATTAAAAAGGAAACTCCATGTATTTTTCTTGCCTGAGAGATTCAAAATGAACACATGTCTCTGTGGAAGCCTCTCAACTCATGGCTTGAGAAAGTATATCACGAAGTAACACATTTTTCCTTTATTGCTTAATTGTTTTCTTTGTTTGTGGGACACACAGTGGTGGTTGGGATTTCTCTGAACTCTGCACTCTGAGATCTGACTTGCCAGGCTCAGAATTCCATATGGAATGGCATGAAATGAACTCAAATGGCCTGCCTGAAGGTGACTGCCTTGTCAACTGTACTATCGCTCCAGCGAGATTTCTCTTATTATATTTGTTTGCTTGTTTTCTTATTTCAATCTGGAGCAAATCTTATTTTAATAGTGAACAATATGCTATTTTTAAGAGATTTGGAAAGCTTAATATACTAGGAAATAGAAAAGGCTTTTCTCCTAATTATTCACTTTCTTATTTCCTATACCTCAATTCTTCAGAAATTGTAATGGGTAAAAGTTTACGGCCTCCCCTGAAAGTTTATCTGAACTTGAAAAATAAAGGCCATACAACCCCATCTGAGACCTAGTTATCTTTTTTTGCTTTAGAAACTGATTGGTATGTCTGGGGATGAACCTCAGCAGTAAAATATTTGCCTTATACAAATGAGGCCCAGGGTTCAATCTCCTGCCTTACAAAAATAGAGTATAAACTTAACTGCTAAAGAAATTTTAGTATTACACTAATGTACATATATTTTCATCTAAAAATAAACAGGTAATATTTTCTCAATTGAGTCTAAGTTGTTTCTTCTTATTTCATCTAGGCTACTGAACATCTACTAGTATTCATTCCACATATTGAAAATGTCACTATTTTTGGTCCACACCCAGTGACACTCAGGGGTTACTCCTAGTTATGCATTCAGAAATTGCTTCTTACTTGGAGGACCATACGGGACCCTGGGTATCGAACCATTGTCCGTCCTAGTTCAAATGCATGCAAGGCAAATGCCCTACTATTGTGCCACCACTCTGGCCCCTATAATTTGATTTTCATCCCTTAGCTTAAAATATTTAAGCATTCTACCAAGTATAAAGCAAGTTTGAGGGGGGCAAAACAATAGCACAGTGGGTAGGGCTTTTGCCTTGCATACAGTCAAGTCAGGTTCTATCCCTAGTATCCAATAAGATGCCCTGAGCTTGCCAGGACTGATTTCTTTGTGCAGAGCCAGGAGTAATCCCTGAGTGCTGCCAGCTGTGCCCCCAAACAAAACAAAACAAAGCTGTCTGATATGATCCTCATAATAAATGTATTAAGTGGGGGCAGATAGGTTGCAAGGCAACTATGCTATCTCTCCAGCCCTACAACTTTAATTCTCACAGTCAAAATGACCATCTTTCCTAAACTACTATATACTCAATGCAATCCTTATTCAAATTCAGACAACAGTCTTCAAGGACTTAGAACAATCAATTATAAAGTTCATGTGTAACAATAAAAGATATAGAATATTAGCCAGAGAGATAGAAATCTTATTTTCACTATCTTGGATTCATTTTCCAGATTACCATGTTCTAAACAGAATATTTAAGATCTGAAATTAAAATTTTGTTCAGTGACTACTAAAGTTGACACATGATTTGGATTAGATGCTCCATCATCTTTGAGCAGCTGTACTAGATGGTTGAAGAACTATTTAGTATGTATTATTTTCTCAAATAAGTTCATGGACAAAGGGATGATCCATTGAATCTCTTTCCTCTGGATGAGACTCAGTGTTAAAGATCTTTTATCATTCTCTCCAAATTTTCTGTCCCTATAATTATTCTCTTTTTAATAAACATATGTTGAGTGGGCATATCTTATTCTTATTGAGATATATCTTTTTTTCATGTGTAGGAAACAGAAACAGTACATTGTATAGTTAAGATATATTTTCTCTTCTGTGAGACACACATGTGAGATCACAAAAACTAGTCTCTTCGCGGACTTATTTGTATGAAAAGTATTGCATGAAAATTGATGCTTGAAAAAAGAATCATCAAAGAGAATGGAAATATACAAAACTTTTCACTAGGGGACCTGAGAGCCACCAAAAGAACACAAACTGATGAGTGTTTAGTCCTCTACGTTTGGTATTCTAAGGTTTCTTAATTAAAAAAATCATTTGCTCTATAATCTCAAACAGTTATATAAAGCTATCTATTTCTATATGTATGCTTTGGGGCCATAATGATGATGTTCAGAACTTACGCCTGTCTCTCTGCTCAGGGACCACTCTTGATCAGCTTGGGAAACCATGTAGTTTACAGCCCAGTCATATGGCAAGGCAATTGCATTATCCATTGTACTATTTCGGTAGCTCAATACATTTTAACTATTTTTTACACATCACATCTTAATAGAACCAAAGATGTTTGGCCTCCTATTTTATTCTCTACATCTACCCTGCACTAGATAATTCATTCAGGAGAAACAATATGCCTTTGTTTTCAGTTGAGCTATTTTCTTTTCAATTATTTTAGTACTATAGACCTAAAACAAATCTCTTGTTCCCACCAATTTTCTTGCTTTCTTTC
>PVKC010035066.1:0-13576 GCA_004027635.1 Crocidura indochinensis
TGGGTCCGGGAGATAGCATGGAGATAAGGCGTTTGCCTTTCATGCAAAAGGTCATCGGTTCGAATCCCGGTGCCCCATATGGTCCCCCGTGCCTGCCAGGAGCAATTTCTGAGCATGGAGCCAAGAGTAACCCCTGAACACTGCTGGGTGTGACCCAAAAACTAAAAAAAAAAAGAATAGTGAACAATAAGGTATCATGACATTCACAACTTATCAAAATCACTTGAAGAAGACTCTCACTCAAAGAGAGGGAGATGGGAAACTAGAAACAGCTCCACAACTCAGAACTGGAAAAGAGAATAAATGCTCTGCAGGTGTAAAGGAAGAAAGTCCATTTATGGCACCTATTTTGTAAAATACCTGTCCTGGAATTTACTTTTGTGGGTGACATCTGGTCAGCACATTTGGGATCCCTCTGGCTATTGCTATGAGAACAGAATTTCAAGCCACCGAAGCATTAGCACTGCAAACACTGATTTTGGAAGCACTCTACAATCATGATTTACTCAATTGAGCATTGTGAGGTCTCTGTTTTTAGGCTACTAACTTCTTTCTCTGATTAAAAAATGAAAACCATAAAACACACATTCCTTGGTCACATAAAAAAAGTAATTAATTTATTTCAACATTGGCTTGCATGACTAAATGCTCACATGTTTTAAAGGTGCTTTACCATGCCCAGGACCAAAATGCCTATATCTTTCACCACAGTATTTATTGAATTCTCTTTACCTTTTCTGCTCACCCACCCTCTTTGGTAACTTCAGTTCTTTGGTCGAGTCTAAGGGTTTATTTTCATTGAACATTCTCTAATTCTTTTTATTTTAGTTTAAATATTATTTTTATTAGTTCTTTCTCCTCTAGTTCATTGTTTGCACATAGAAATAAGGGATATTTTTATGACAACTTCAGTTTCCTAACAACAATTGGTCATTCGAGTCTTCTACTTCCACTTAATTTAGTTTTAGGAAAATTTTTTTATTTATAAAATCTTTATTTAAGCAACAGGATTACAAGCATGATTGTAGTCGGATTTCAATCATAAACAGAACATTCTCTATTCTTTCACTTTGTTTCTTAATGTATCATACATAAGTGAGATCCTCTAGTATTTGTTGTTATTTTGACTTTTTTTAAACTATCACCAATCCCTACATTCCTGTGTTGTGTCAATCAGCAAGATTTCATCTTTTATAGTTTCTCAGTATTTGATTGTGCTTATATATATCTATTTATATATATTTATATGTATCTATATATCAGTTTCATGAGGATGGGCATTTCCTGGGATGGCAAATGTTTGCTAGCATTTCTCAGGGTTACTGGAGTTAGTGATACTAACTTACTCTGGAGGCCTCAAATCTCAGGATTTAGAGCTGGTAACAGAGTAGTTAACAGCTTTAGAAATTCTTAGAGAGCCCAGGACTATACATGTGGTGGTAAGTAAGTCATGTGGTGCTGAAGATTTAATTTGGTACCCAGTAAACACAATCAGCTCTTGAGCTGTCATTCCAGTTTCAATATAACATCTTCTCTTCACCCATCTACTGAGCAGTAGAGGTGATTCCAAATTTTTGCCACTGTAGAGTTGTAAAGAATATAGGTGGATATACATATCTTAAGAATAGTGTTTTATGTGCAAATTAAATTTTATAAAATGTAAATTTACCATTCAAAAATAATTGAATATGTCTTAATCATCACTATTATTAATATTAAGAGATGCTTCTATACAAGAAAAATCTCTGCAACCTGGAAATGTCTTTGGCAAGAGGTTTATTTTATGAGAGTCTTGAAACAAACTTGGATGAAAACTTTTGTTGAAAAAGGTATTTATTTGTAAACCTTTCTTTTAAGGGTTTCTTCTCCTTGGGAGACCTAATAAATTTATTTATTTCTTCAATGGCAAAGGCAGTTCTTAAATCTCTAAACTTATAATTGAGCCTTCTTTGAAAAACTTCCCAAATGGGCTTTTCTTATTTTCCAGTCCTTTCTCCTTTAGCTAAACTTACTTAAGTATAAAATAGATAGAAGATGTCTGTTATTCAGCACTATTCTTCCCTCTTGTATAGATGAGGCATATATGTTATTAATAAGCTTCCTTTTCTTCTTATCAAATTGTCAATGTTTATTTCTTTATTCTTTACAGAATCCAGATGGGCATAAGTTGATTTCTTTACATCCTATTACCATCATGAAGTAAGTCGACTATACTAAGTCAAGTTATATTGAGCTTCCATTGAGCAAGCATAGAGTTACATCCTGGGTATACAAAAGCAAGCAGGATATAAAAAGCGTCCACTTTTATGAAGCTAATGATCTAACTTGAAACAAAGCTTATGAGTTTTAATTTGACCTGCACAGTGTTTATAAATTAAGCATGTAGTGAAAATTGCATAATTGAGTGACATTAACACAAGGATTTTGATTTCTGGCATATTTTTGAAAGCATCAGAAAATCTGGGACAATGTGAGATCTCTCTCCAGAAGCCAGCCTACTCTCTGAAGTCTCCAAAAGTCTCCAGAACAGAATAACAGCCGTCTATGTAAAAGTGGTCCACTAACTTCTCTAATTAAAAGAAAACTCCCTCTGGAAACACATGATGAGTGGTGTGAAGGGAATTAAGAGAGAAAAGGAAGCTACCGACTTAGATCTGGAACACCAGAACTGAAGCACAAAGGCCAGGGGAGTTTTGGCACCAGCTCTTTTTTTCACAGGTTTTATTTGTCTCTCAGCTCAGCTTGCTTGGTTTGGCTGGACACACAAAACCCTAGAGGGAAATTCTACTTCCAACTTGCTCTTTGCACAGCTAATTATTTGGGGCTCCCAGAAGGTTGGAGAAAACAATGACTTCTCCAGCAGCCGCAGTTGGACAAGCTCAGTCTCTGATTTTTTTTTTCCTTTTTTCATCCCAGGGGTCATAAGCCAAAAAAGGGGATATATTTGTTTTGGCCTTAAATCAAATCTGCTCTGAGACATAGACAGATGCTCTGACCTGGGAAAGCTACTATGTCAATCTTAAGCAAAATTCCCCCTTCTTGCTTTCCCTGGCAACCTCCTGACCCAAAACATGCATCTTCCTTGTTCAAACTGTTTACTTCTCTCCATTGCAATAAGAAATAACTTTCAAATGGAAAAACAAAACATTATATGCCAAGGAATTGCATCCCTACATATATGTAAGACATTTCCACTGCAGATAACTTAAATGCAATGGGGGTATATAATTGGTAAGGATAAGTGAAACAACCATTTGTCTACATCTTGCAATAACTATCTACAACTTTTTTCTACTAGAGTTTGCATGGCAAGTTCTTTATAAAAGAGAAAGAAAAGTGAATGCCCCTCAGATTCACAATACAAATCTATTACAGAGTAGAATTATCCTCTGGCAGTTTTTGTGAGATTGTTCCTACATTCACTCAAAACAATCATCAATGGTATACTCTCATGTTAAACAGAATGAAATAAATGTGGTTAGTGGCTACATGCAGATTCTTGCCTTCCTGTACCTGAGTACATTTATACTCTTGGCTGTTTCAATAGAGATTCATTTAAAATTCTTCTCAGTTGGGGTCGGGCGGTGGCGCTGGAGGTAAGATGCCTGCGCTAAACTAGGACGGACCGCGGTTCAATCCCTCGGTTTCCAATATGGTCCCCCGTGCCTGCCAGGAGCGACTTCTGAGCGAATAGCCAGGAGAAACCCCTGAGCGTCACCGGGTGTGGCCCAAAAACCAAAAAAAAAAAAATTCTTCTCAATTAGATTAATCCCTCAATGACAAGGTAAGGCCCATTTTGATTAAATTTATACTAAATTGCATTTCGTTTATTCATAATTCATGAAATCTTTATTTATTTTGCACCTCTTGAGAGCCAGTTACTGTGTTAAGAGATATATACCAAGATAACTTAATAAAGAAAAGTCCTTTATTCAGGAATCTAAAGGGAGGTAGATATTAATCAGCAGATATTACACAATGCAAAACTTCTCTGATAAAATATAAGAAGCTAAAAAAAAGAGAGAAGAAGCTTTTGATACCAGGAGTATGAGAGATAACCTAAATAGGAAGTATAGAGGTAGAAAAATTACCGCAAAAGAAACAGAACTTGTAGTTAGATTTATAGGCTGTGTGAACCCAATTTTCCAAGGTTCTGTAGTAAGACTGAGCAGAGTAAATAGAAGGGCCGAAAAAAAATGCCAACATGATTGAAAAGGAGAATCTATAAGCTGTGTTGAGGAGAATACTGATGAGGACTATGTGGTACCTTAAGGGTCACTTCAAGGAATTTGAACAATGGGAATCCCTTTAGAGTTTTTTAAAGCAATTGATAGCTATAGTCCTTGCTCTGACAATGCTTATGCTTTGGGGGGTGGGATTAGACCTAGGTAAAAGGGAGAGAAGAGCATAGTCTGGAGGTAAGGAGTACAATTATTCTAGCCCTTCTAAATTATAGACAATCAGGAGACTTGGTAATTTGGATTTAGGAATTAAGTAGACAGTGAAAATGAAGGTGGCACATTGTAACATTATTTGCTATGGGAATAAACTAGTGTATTAGAGGTGTCCCAGTAGCCCAAGTCTAGTACTGCTATGTAATTCTTACTTCTAACTGTAATTTCTAGTTAGGTGAAGATTACTAAAGACATTTAGAAAGACAAAATCAAACAGGAATTAAGCATATCTATGTTTCCTCTTTTTCAGCAGCAGAGTTTCATTGTGTGCTCTGATTGAATTTATGAATTCTACAAATGATACCAAAGGAAAATCAATTATGTAGGCAGGGAAGAAAGCTCAGCGATGAATGATGGTAACAAATAAGTGTCTGTGGAAGTTGGTTAAATGTTGAATTTCTATTCTAGTGTCATTATCATTGTTCTCATTGTTTAAAAAATATTTTGGCTAATCAAAGCTATGGGTCAATCAATGGTTCCATAATGACAAGTCCTGTAGTTACAACTCACTGTTGTCGCCTGCAGCTGACATGGTCTCAGTCCACGGGAAAGTAAGCAGCAAAAGACAAACGTTTCTCTTCATTTCCCCAAAGGGAGTTGAGCAATGAGTAATAAAAGGATATAAATTATTCACAATGCTTTCCAGAAGTTTGTGATTTAAGGTCTGGAAGAAATAATGGAAGGGAGAGTACAAATGGGAAACAAAATCTTCAATGAACAAAACACTTTTGAAAATAAAAGGATGATTTTTCTTATTTTCTCTGCACAGGGCTTTGGGGTTGAGAGCAAGACCTCTGGATGTCCTTTTGAGAGAATGGTTCATGCATTTTTAATGAGGGTTTGGATAATCATTGTTAACCTATGGTCAAGAATTCAGGAGCTTTAGTCTCTGCCAATCACTTTCTCTGGAATTTTGTGAAAATGAGCAGATGGAGGGAGGGTTAGAGCAGAGGGTAACTGAGAGCTTTAAGTTTAACTACATAATAAAGTACTGAGGGAAAGCTAGGAGATAACAAAATAGATTGAACACATTTCATGCACAAAGTTCTGTCTCCAGCACCCTGATGCCCTCCAGCACTGCTGGGAATGACTCCCAAATAATAGCCAACAGAAGTTCCTGAACATTGTCAGATGTCGACCAAAAACATAAAAACAACAAAAAAAGCTAAAGTTCTGAAGGAATAAAAAAGAGGAAAGGGTGGAGACAATCCCATCCCCAACAATTTCATTTCATTACTATTCCTGTTATCATGTCCAAGGATCAAATACTAGACTAGGTTGTTATTCTCACATGTTTTGATTGTGGTGCTCAACCTAGGTGGCATTCCTCTAGTTGTGATTTTTGTAGATGTGTTCTCTGGTATAAGGGGAAATGCACCTTTTAATTGAGGTGCCTGTACAGATCTTTCTGTGATGTGGCTACAAATAATTTGGAGCTCTGGGGATCACAGAAGGAAGGGTTGTCAGAATTGAGTTTGGCTCATGAAGGTAACACTGGAGGTTGAATTTAAGTGCCTCGTATTTAAAAGACATTTTGAACACTGAGGCATCTCTTAGCCCCTCCATCCACTAAAAATAATTTACTGGTTTGGTTTTAATTTTACAAGATAATAAAGAAATGGGCCCGGGAGATAGCATGGAGGTAAGGCGTTTGCCTTTCATGCAAAAGGTCATCGGTTCGAATCCCGGTGCCCCATATGGTCCCCCGTGCCTGCCAGGAGCAATTTCTGAGCATGGAGCCAGGAGTAACCCCTGAGCACTGCCGGTGTGACCCAAAAACAAAAAACAAACAAAAAAAATCAGCTCGAATTTTACAAGATAATAAAGAAATGAATTGAAAAATGCCTAGGGCAGAGAGATAGTATAGGAGTTACAGTGTTGGCCCTTCATATGATTGACCTTGGTTCAATACCCAGCATCATATGTCCTAAGCCACACCACGAGTGACCACTGAGTATCAACCCAAGAGTTATCCATAAGCATCACTGAGGGTAACCCAATCTCTCTCTCACTTTCTCTCTCTCTCTCTCTCTCTCTCTCTCTCTCTCTCTCTCTCTCTCTCACACACACACACACACACACACACACACACACACACACAAGAAATACAATATATTATGCCCACCAGCAGGAATTTTGGACACAGTGATATTTCACAAAATTTTGACATTTTGAAATATAATAAACACAGTCAATATAAAATAATTGCCTAATGAGTAGTAAAGCATATTTCCAAGAAAATAAATATTCTATTTGGCTTGGGTGATCAGATCAGCAGTAGCCACAGCATACAGTATCAACTGTTTCCATAAGTATCCCTAGAATATAGTAATATTCTCAATGAAGAATCTTAATCCAGAGGTGAAATAATTTTCCCAAGTCACAGTTATTAACTAGTAAAAATAAGATTACATTCTGAATATTCTCATTTAAAAACAAATAAAATGGGAAAGTTGTATTTTCAGGTGGCAAAAATAAATGTGTAAAGTAACTTTGGAACTAACAAAGATATCAATTGATAGTATGTAGGAATGCTGGGAACATTACCAGTAGGAAGTAAGCACTGATTGAATTGATTATTAGGGCCCTATGTGACTGACGGTCCAAAATTTGCATCAGTAATGGTGCTGAGTGCTGAGGAACTACTGAGAGTGTAGAATAAAAAATATATAATTAGAGATTAAATTAACCTTGGGAAAAACTTATTGAGCAAGACATAGATAGCTGAGGGTGGAGGGGATCTTGTAGAAAAGGAAATGAACTCAGAATCTAGGCTTAGCACAGTATTCTAAAAGCATTGGTTTACTGATGGAGTGGAATTTATGGATACAAGCAATATCATAAGAGAATAGGTCAAGATCCCTTAACAGGTGAGTTATGATAAGTCTGAATGAGAAAGAAATGGAAAATGAAGAAAATATTAAACCAAGATAACAAGAACTCTAATGAGAGCACTGATTTGAGGTGAAATATTTCAACAAGGAAATGGCTAAGAAACATTGACACTGCAGGAGCAGAAAAATCAGAGACTGATCAATATAAATGCTCAATATTAGACCAATATTAGACCAGGAACATGATATATTTGTTATTGAATGAGGTCAGTACAATCTCTATTAAAAATACTGAGTCAATAGAATGTAACTTGTACATAGGCATACTACTAGAGAGTTGTAGGATTAAAGTCATGTTTGTTTTACTCAGAAGTCTCTTCTGCCAGCACTCTGTAGTACTATGTTTAAAGGCCAATGTAGAGAAAAATTGTAGGTGTGTGGGTAAAATAGACACAGTCAAGAGCAATGAGAACTAATGTCACTATATTTAGGGTATCAACTTTCAGATATAAAATAAAAGGCCACAAATTTAGATGGTCTCAAGTAAGTAGTTATAAATTCCTCATCCTACTTTGATCACTGAAATAAAGTCCATTGACTAAACAACTTCCTTTATGCGAACCAGGAAAATTATATTCCTGAGTAATAAAGTCAGGAATTAGCCAAAAGGACAGTTATAGCATTCTATGGGAGGGTCATTTTAGCCTCTTGAGATTGTGAAGCTTGTTTTATAGAAGTTTTGATTAGCAACTCTATTCCCAAGAGCAAAATACACCCAACCTTGTGTAGTGTTCTGCCCCTTTCATCTCTGGCTCTGAATATGGGTAAATAATAAACTGATGTTGAGATTATCTGGTCCATGAAAGATGTCATGGATTTGAATACATAACCCTCATGTAGAAGTTGCTTCATCACCAACTGATATGAGAGGACACTGAAGTGTTCAGTGTGAGTTTCATCATGGTAATGTTTTACTGTAATGGTTACTGACTCTACTACAAATAAAGGGAAATCTGAAAAAATGAATGGTTTTGGCTTTCTTGTCTTTATACTTTGTCTTGGGGCCATACGCAGTGATTCTCAGGACTTACTCCTGGCTCTGTGCTCAGAGATTACATGTGCTAAGACTTGAAATGCTTATTTGACCCCGAATGTTTGTTTGAGTTATAATACTAGAAATCAAAAAATTGCTACAGAAAATATAGCAAAAGGCTTTTGCTATATTTTGTCCAAATCGAACCTGAGTCAGTAACAGGCTAGACAAGTACCCTACTTAATGCACTATCTCTAGCTCTGATAATAATTTTCTAATTTTTATATGAAACTGAGATACAGAAAGATTAGATGGCTCATTAGGATCACAAATGATACAAAATCTGATATTTTAATGTATTCTTCACCAATATTTCTTGACAAGTTAATTTATACATGTTGTATAAAAGTCATATATCTTGTATTGAGCTCAGTGGCTCTTGTCTAACATGTTGCTGACCTGGGTTCAATTCTTGGCATTTTGTATGGTTCCCTAATGCCACCAGGAATGATCCCTGGACAGAAGTGACCCCTGCCAGGTGTCAGTCCTGAGTACTGCTTTATTTGACTCCCATAAAAATGGAGCAGTTTTATCTGGGACTTATTTATTTTTTGGGGACATACCCTGCAATACTCGGATTATTCCTGGATCCACACTCAGGAATTTCTCCTGGGAGTGCTTGGGGAATCATTTCAGTGTCAGGGACTGAACCTGGCTTGGCTGTGTGCAAGGAAAACAACTCAAGCCTCAATTCTTCCAGCCCTTTATCTGGAATATGAAAAAATGATACCTCAGGCAATAAGAAAAAAAAGGGCTACCTCCCACAAAAATAGTACAAATATACAAATAAGTAGTTTCCAAAGAAAAAAATGGAAATAGCCAATGAAAAGAAGATAAAATAATTATTATCAAAGAAACACAAAAACTCAAATATTATTATCCAAAGAAATTCAAACAAAAATTACAAGGAACAATTTGTAAGTTAAGGTTGACTGAGATTAAGGTTTATACTACCACTATCGGCAACCATGTAAAGAATGGGAAGCTCATATATGCACATGAATTCAGTGGAAAGTTGAAAGGTAGGGCTGAGACTATCTTAAAATATTTTCTATGCTAGTAACAAGCTCTTAATTACTAGGGATAAAAACACATAAATTTTATAATACAAGGTCACCTCCCATCCTGAACACTTGTCATGGGGACTTGACTTAGACTACATGTGATCAGACAGCGACCGTAAAATCCTAAATCCCAGATCCCAACTGTAGAATCTACATAGTTCCCTGCAACAGCACTAGGAATCAACTCCCCCTCTCCCCCACTGGGGCTCCTTATACCATGCTGGCACCAACTTGTGCCAGGTTGATACCACATCCTGATGAAGAGTAAACAGCAACAACTTGATCTAAGAGCAGGTTGCCCTACCTCATCACCTAACAGTAGCATAAAATCAGAAGACATTTAGTCCTTCGATCTGTACAAAAACCAAGGTCACTAATTACAGAGAACTGACTTTGCCAACTGCGACTGAGCAGACCTCTTCCTGGGGTAAGTAAGACCCTACTCTAGGCTGTGGCTTAGGATTTGTACAAAAACCAAGATCTCTAATTCCAGAGGACTGACTTTGACAACCATGACTGAACAGAACTTCTGGTACCATAAAGAAAGACTAGGCTTTGTTCTAGAAACTGCAAAAATCAAGACCACTAATTATAGAAGACTGACTACAACAACCTTGACAAAACAGACTTCTAGAACCATTAGGAAAGATTCTATCTTAGACTTTGTCCTAAGATATGTGCAAATATCTAATGACAGATATCTAATGATATCTAATGACAGATGAGTGATTTAGTCAGCTACAACTGAGCAGAACATTTCCTGAAACCATAAAAAGACCTTGGGGTTCGATAATGAGAAAGCCTGAAGCCTGTAGTTCCATGACAGTATGCTTCAAGAGTGGAGAAACCCTGAGTCTTTTAGGTAGGTCAAGGGAATTCCCTTTCGAATATCCCCAACACTTACTATGCCTATGAAAAAAAAATTGTCACACTAGCCCTTCACTTGTTATTTTGTGATTCCCTTTCTTTTTCTTTTTTCTTTCTTTTTATTATTATTTTATTGTTGTTTTTTCTTGTTGCTGTTGTGTTTCTCGCTATTGCTGGATGTTAGTTTTGTTTTGTTTGGTTTTGTTTTCCAACAGAACCACAGAACTCGAATCATCTTTTTTGCCTCATAAATTGAGGGGGAATAAAGTAGATGATACCAGGAGCAAACAGTCACTTGACATTTGAGTGGAAATACAAAGTGACCAGACCTAAAAACGAAACCCAAAGTCAATGAAAACAGAATCAAGACCCCTAATCTACAAGCTATACACAAAGGGGATCTGTTACACTAGCAGTCCAGGGGACAAAAGTGGGAACTATTTAATACATGATGGGAACAGGGGTGGAGGGAGGACAACATTGGTGGTAGGAATGGCCCTGATTCACTGTTACTATGTACCTTAAATATAATGTAGAAGACTTGTAATTCACATTGGTCACAATAAAATAAATTAGAGAAAAGTATTTTTGCTACACTGAATATAATGATTTTTTATTACTAGAATTATAACTCAGGCAAATATTTTAAATGTAGAAACATGAATGAGTGAATATGCTCATTCTATTTTTCTTGGTAATATTATAAGTAACATAATGTTTATGAATACAGTAGACTATCTAGGCAAATATATATCACCCATAAATGGAACACAGGATAGTCTTTCTAAAGTGATGTTGTTGAATATAACTATATGTTAAAAACAAAACTACAAAACTGCAAGGGTAATATTATGCACATTCAATACAATTTTATGAGGCAGATAAATAAATATCTCAATAGGCTGAGCACATGTAGTGCAAGAAAAAGTTCAGATCATTATTATCAAAGAAATACAAACAAAAAAGTCACAAGGAATCATTTATGTTTAAGATTGACAGAGATTAAGGAATTGGGGAGGGGGCTGGAGAGATAGCACGGAGGTAAGGCATTTGCCTTGCATGCAGAAGGTCAGTGGTTCAAATCCCGGCATCCCATATGGTTTCCCGAACCTGCCGGGAGCGATTTCTGAGCATAGAACCAGGAGTAACCCCTGAGTGCTGCTAGGTATGACCCCTCCCCCTAAAAAAAGAAATCGAGGAGACTGATTTCCAATCCTCAGCACCCAAGTCTTATGACTACTGCCAGGAACACTGGGTATATACCTGGAGACAACATAATGTCACAAGTTGAAGGCCCTAAACAAAGAAAATACATTCATTTCTATATATATCATGAATCAAATATGTAAAGGGAAATTTATACAATTTAAACATCACTGAATATTCCAATTTCATAGGCATCTTACTCAATTTTTATCCCAAAGATAAAATAATTGTTTGGAAAGGGCTGTTTTCATTTTGGGGAAAATTATTTTACTTTTCTTTTCAATGAATATTTTCCTTCAAAATAGAAGAGCTTGTATTATGAATATATTAGACAAATAATAAATCATGGTTTTATTTGTATTATTGTTTTCCCACACATAATTGCAAAATATAAAAGAGTAGAGACTCAGCCATTTACTGAATTTCTCAGTCAAACACTAGAGAGAAGGAACATATCTGTCAGAGTCAGGCAGTGGGAGGACAGCGGGATGGGCAAGAGGGAAGTTGAAACATTGATGATGAATTATGTACACTGGTGAAAGTGATGAGTGTTGGCCATTGTATGACACAAAGTAAATTGTGAATAACTTTGTAACTTGCATCTCACAATGATTCCATTTAAACATTTCTTTTTAAAAATTATCAAATCCGGGCCATAGCAATAGCACAGCAGGTAGGGCATTTGCCTTGTATGCAGTCAATCTGGTTTGATCTCTAACATCCCATATGATGCCTGGAGCTGCCAGAAGTGATTTATTTTTTGTTTGTTTGCTTGTTTTTTGGGGGCCACACCCGTTTGATGCTCTGGGGTTACTCCTGACTAAGTGCTCAGAAATTGCCCCTGACTTGGGAGGACCATATGAGATGCCGGGGAATCGAACCATGGTCCTTCCTTGGCTAGTGCTTGCAAGGCAGACACCTTACTCTAGCACCACCTCACTGGCCCCACAGAAGTGATTTCTAAGCTCAGAGCCAGGAGTAAAAACCCTTAGTACCCACCAAGTGTGGTCTCCAAACAAAAATAAGTAAATAAATAATACATAAAATTACAAAGTCCTTTACAAAGTCCACAGCAGGAAACTGTGGGTATAATATCATATCAGAAAGATATTGGATTTAAAATATTATTCAGCCCCACCCTTGTTTATAAGGTTACATATAACCTTCCCTCCAAATTTTCTACAATGACTGATTTTTCCAGTTTGACTTGGCAAACTAATCATGACCATCACTCTGGATAAATCCTGTACTCAGAATTTTTACCTACTAAAATCAAAGGTTGCTGTTCTAGAATTCTCCCCACCCCCCCTTTTTTTGTTGTTGGAAAGCATTGTGTAAGGCATATTTGACCTGTGAAACATGTTTTCCAAAACTTAACTCTCTGAGAAACAAGGTACAGATATATGTCCCAATTCTATCACCAAATGAGAGCAAAAGGTGAGAACAAACCACAAGATTTAATGGAGAAAGATAGACACTAAATTTAGCTATTCAGAAAAATTACAAACCCTAATTTGTCACCAGAAATATCAAAGAATTCTACATATCTCATTCATCATCTTCATGTTCCCAATAATATTATTTGTGACAGTTCTAAGGAAAGCAATATGCACTGGTCCCCCATGTCTTTAAGAATACACAACTTAATCCATTTTGGAAGTGTTTGTGTTATTGAATCTGGACTCGTTTTATAACACAACAAACTCAGACAAAAATTCTGAGGCAATTCTGAGGCCGCCCATTTCTGGGCGGGGCCTTGAGAACAAGTTTACTTTACCTGCAATACCCTGCCCACTTCCTGGGAGGGGTCTTGGAAAGGTAGATAAGGGCTTTGACCCGGGATTAAGGTCTTTGTCTTGCTGTTTGGCTTTGGGTCTTTGGACCTTTGCCAACATGGAGGTCAAAGCGAAGATGGCTGAAAGGAGTTAAGATGCAGGGCGAGCTAAGTATGGCTGATGCTTAATTGGTTATGATATAGACCACACTTGTGGTGGATAGGGCATGAATAAAGTTGATGCTTCCTGATGCCTGTCTCTGGATGAGTTTGATTCCACCGTT